>WHPX01000840.1:0-130793 GCA_011057435.1 Actinia equina
TACGGGGCCGGCGGAGCATCAGTGCGGACTACGGGTGGCTGTAACACTTTTCTATGACTCCCCAATAAACTTCGTTCATGGATCCACTACGCAGTGTTGTACTCTAGCCGGACCCGTGCACACGAAAAGTAATACTAAAATCAACCAGACCAAAAAAAGAAAGCGTGCGGATTCGAACAGGGCCAGACGGGTTTTTTCGGCCTGCTTACGTCAACCCGTCCGGGCCCCATCACATGACTTTTTCCAATGGTTTTATTAGAGGGCGCGAGAAGGGCCGTACGGGTCATATGATAAATTTTATTATTGATTTCACTGCATTTCCAATCCAGTCCTTTTATGATCAATGTGTCAACCAACAAATGTCAGTACAATGGTCATGAAGTACATGATTACTCTCTAGAAGACTAGCCAAGCAACTAAAATGACAGTTTAGCTCTTTCAAGGGGAATTAATAACGATTAACTAATAACTATCCATAAGGCAGATCCAGATTCCTGGATCTATCACTGGTTTATCAAAATAACATCTATAACAAATATTGATGGTTAACAAATAATATAATTGGATACTTACAGAATGGAAACATCATTAAATAATACACCACTAATGGTACAATAATAATGTTTACAGTCGTTTACAATATTACATGGACTTGATAGGCCTGAAGCGAGATGACGTCTTACCCCCGTCTCTAGACCATAATCCTTTTCACACTGCTTTTGTTCTTTAATTATGAGTATTGTTCTTGTATTCTCTAAGGAATCAAAAATTTTAATAAGAAAGAATATTAAAAACTATTATGGTATAGAGATGGGGGTAAAACGTCATCTAGCTTCAGGCTTATAGATGACATTAAAAAACCAACTTTCTGCAAACAGCTCACAACTACTAAAGTAAAAAAATTTGTCAAAGAAATTTTTTCTCAAAACTTTTTTCCAAGAAGGAACACAATTCATAACTTTCCAAGCGACAAAAAACCCTTAATACTTACTGAGCTCTTGTAATATTGGAAACAACTATCTATGACCAACTTCATAATGACTTCCGTTATAAACAATCTATTGTTTAAAATAGTTTAGGTAAAAGTGAAGTCATTAAACCTGTGAAATAGATATTAGACTAACACACTTTAGTAGACTTTAATAGTCCCCTTCACAGTTCCCTGCACCATCTTGAAAGGAAGCCATGACTTTGCATCAAAGCAAGACGAACGGTGAGCTTGCAATGATAGAGACCTGTGAATAATTGTCCAAGGTGTTAAAAAGAGGTCTCCATCATTACAAGCTCATTAATCTCGCTTTGATTCAAAGGTAGGACCACCTACCTTCAAGATGGCGCAGGGAACTGTGAAGGGTACTATTCCATTGTTTTCTTTCTTGTCTATTTGACTATTACACGAAGACTAATAATTTTTATTTTACAGTTTAAATGCCTTCACTCTAGATCTAGTAGTGTTTTAGTTTAATTTTTATCTTCTAATTATTGTTGTTTGTTTTTATTTGTAAAATATCTTCGTATAGCTAGCGACATCATTATGAAATAGGATCAACTTAGAAATTTTTTAAATATTTTTTTCATGTTCCTGTAATCTCTTTAACTAAATGTCATAATTTTGGCTTCTGTTAATACAAAATGAAATTTTGGCCAGACATTGTCTATTGAATTATGCTGTTACGTTTGGCCCGAAGACCCTTGGGCCTTTTTCACTTGGCTTAAGAACACGTTGGTATGTTTTAATCAAAGGCTTTTCTTCTCATGAGAATAAACTCTGCTGTCATGTGATATTGGTACAAAGCCTTTTTCCCACTTACTACTCTGACACATTATCTTTTAACTTTCAATAGACTCCTAGTTTCAAAAGCAAGGAAAATAGAAAGAAATGATAATCTTTCTCAATGGAATTTTTGCCATTTGTTTTACATTTTTCTGGTACCTAAGCCTCACATCCAACATAACTCTGAGTGCTGTCTACAGAACCAAACATTTAAATAGAATAACTCAAAAACGATTCTGAATGCATAATAGCCTATGCTCAGCAATTCCCACTACCTCTGGGGAATTAAGGAAATGTCCCTTGGGGGGAAGGGACATTAAATATTGGTACAGAGGGTAGAAATATTGGCTACACCAGTGATCATCAATGCAACTGGTAGTGGAACAGAATAGTTCAACTTTATACTAGTCTCTGAACAAATAATTACCTACATGTGTTCATGATAGGCATGAGTGACCATTCATTTGTAATTGGGGAGAGGAGGGTGGTTGGATTTACTTAGTAACCCATAGAAGAAATTTGACCCCCTCTAATTGCTGTTTTCCACCCTATTTTTGTTTGCAAAAGTGGATTGTGACTTAAAGTTTCTTGTGGAGCTTGATATTATAAAATAAATCCCTCCCCCTAATACATCTCACCACCCCCTCCCCGGTAAAAAATGAATGGTCATTAAAATTATCACAGGATGATAATTCATACTATTCTGGAGTTCATATATTTTTCATTTACACTTTCAGGAATCCTTGTCTCATAATTCATATTTTCTTTTCATACTGAAAACGTTTTTGATTCTGAGGTGTCTCTCTGTTTCATTACAGGCTGTACTCTTGTTACACCATCCAGCAAACCATTGGTGGTAACCCTGTGGAAAAAGTTTTTTACAATTAATTTGGCCCATCCACAGGGATCCCAATTCATATAAAAGTGAAAGGTGAAAATAAAACCTGGGGGTGGGGGATTAAGGTGACTGGCTACTCATGGGAATTTGTTTTTAATTACACATATTCTTTAAAGTGAAATTTAATGCTGATTCCAAATATGAAAAGTAAAATGGGGTGTTCTAAACTTGTTTTTGAGATAATCAGCATTTAATGGATAATGGATACTCAAAAGTAGCCAGTTACCTTAACATATTTTTAGAAGTACATTACAATAAAGTATCTGGTAAATACTTACACTTCATCCATTTCTATTTCATCATCTGAATCTTCCTGGGCGACATGCAGATATGGATTATCAGGGAATGGCCTAAAGTTGTACCTGTGGTATAGAGATATCATTATTAATTATTTAACTATAATTATTAATTGTTTAATTAACCTTTTCGGCACTAGCTTGGATTGTGTTACGGTCACCAAAAAGTTCGAACATAGTTCTCAGATTTCCATACAAATTCACTGACTTTAAAGAGAAATTTTAGGAAGATTTCTTCAGTTAGCTCTCTTAACAGCAGTAGGAAAAGCTCCAGTCAAACTAGATACTGTATTTGTCCTGATCACTGATTAGTTCAGATTCAGTTTCTTGACCATGCTTGTAAATAGCCAACTGGTTAGCCTCCTTGCCAGTTGGGATTCTTATTTCATTTCAGTTTATTAATTGTAGGAGGGCCATAACGAAAACTACTGGGTCACCAGTAATGTATGTCACCCTCATTAAATAAAGTCAATTTATTTTTTTATTTATTTTAAATGATCATTTACTTGTATTTAGAGAACTAACTAAACATTAACCAAGTAGATTATTAGTTCATTTAGAGTCAGTACATTGGTACCAAAATTTGAGAACAATGTCCATTGCAAACTTTACATAAAAATTACTACAGAGCCAAGGAGGTCCATGGTCTGTCATTTTCAATCAAAAATGCAATCTAGAGACAGCTCTATTTACTAAATTGAAAATGGATGAAGTAACACATACTTACCCAGTGAGTACAAAGAATACATATGTTGCTGCATTTTTGAATAACTGAAGTAAAAGATAAAACAAACACAATGAATAACTGAAGGTGTACAATATAGAATACACACTAAACATAACAAATAAAAGATCATAATATAAATTAAAGATAGTTTATTGTGCAGTCCCAGAAATTATAAACCATACTCTCCCCAAAAAGGAAGTTGTTAAAGAGCCCCACCACCCCCTCCTCCCCCCTCCACTACCACCACAAATTCAAATTCTGTAATTTTGCTCTTTATCAGAAATTTCAAATTCCTTTGTGGGGGATATGGATAATTTTTGGAACTACACATTTTTTAGTAAATTAATTTAAAATAGTCCCCTTCACAGTTCCCTGTGCCATCTTGAAAGGTAGGCGTGCCTTTGCATTGAAGTGAGACAAACGGTGAGCTTACAATGATAAAGACCTGTGAATAATTGTTCAAGGTGTTTAAAAAAGGTCTCTATCATTGCAAGCTCACCGTTCGTCTCGCTTCAATGCAAAGGCATGGCTACCTTTCAAGATGGTGCAGGGAACTGTGAAAGGGGCTATTAATAAAACAAAGCCATCTTCCTTACCTCATCAAACCACATGTACTGGAATGGAACGGTAATCTAAAATTCCAAGAATATTAATCATCAAAATGAAATTAAGAAATTATAAGCTACCCTGTAATTATGAATAATATAATAATAATAATATATAAAAACTTGTAAAGCGCTTATACAAATCTGTTCTAAGCGCATTGAAAATAAATGATGATGAAAAATGTTAAAGCAAAAACTATGTTTTGAAAGCTAATTTGAATAAATAAGTCTTAAGTTGTGATTTGAATGAAGCCAAATTAGCAGTGTTTCTTATTGATGACGGGAGCATGTTCCAAAGTTTAGGGGCAGCAACAGAAAAAGAACCTAGACCATAAGATTGAAGATTGTAGGACTTGAAGTTTAGAGCCAGATGAGAAGACGATCGAAGATTGCGTGAGGGTTTATAGGTAGAGATGAGATCTTGGATGTAGACAGGAGAGAGATTATGCAGGGCTTTGAAGGTAAGCAAAATTATTTTAAACTTGATCCTTTCAGCCACAGGAAGCCAGTGTAAATCAATGAGGACAGAATTAATACTTTCATAGAAGAAACAAAAGTAGTGGGAAGTGACGAATGTATTAAACTAATTTGCCAGTTTTCAGGAGATTAAAAAAACTTGTCATCACAAATCGCCACCGTTAGTACATCAGTGCTGCAGCTCAATGGGGATATTAAAGCAAGATAAACAGGGTAATAAACTGATGGCACAAACAGTAGGATATACATACCTTAATCAAGTAGACAATAATCCTTGTGAAATAAATATAGCAAACAATCTGAAAAAAATGGGAAATGGAAAATGGGAGATTAATACATAAACCTTGCATTTTTATTTCAATGCACATCTATGAGGGAATTCAATTTAATTTTAACTCAGAAAATAATTTGATAAATAATAATAATTATCTTCATGAGGATCAGCTTACCATCACATAAAAATGTCTAAATAGTTTAAGTTTTGCCAAGTTAATAGCAGCTGAAAAAATGAAATTTTAAAAATATGTTAATATTTGAATTGGCTGTTTATTCGCAAATGCCAGCTAATGTTGTTGTTGTAGTTGTTGCTGCCTCTGCTTTTGATGTTGTTCTTGATAATGCTAGCTGGCGGTGCTGTTGTAGCTTCTTCTGCTGCCGTTGTTGTTGTTACTTTTGTTGTTGTTGTTGTTGTTACTTCTCACTCTGTAAATGTCAATGTCATTGTTGTTGCTATTGTTGTTGTCAATGTCATTGTTGTCATTGTTGTTGATGTTGTTGTTGCTATTGTTGATGCTGTCAAGGTCATTATCTTTGTCATTGTTGCTATTGCTGATGCTGTCAATGTCGTTGTAATTGCTAATTGTCATTGTAATTATAATGTTATTGTTGTTAATGTCATTGTTGCTATTGCTGATGCTGTCAATGTCATTGTTGTTGTTGTCATTGTTGCTATTGCTGATGCTGTCCGTGTCATTGCTTGTTGTTTCTACTAAATTGTTTCCATTGATGGATGTTGTTGTTGTTAGCCTAATTACCCTCTGCAGTGACAGCCACTCTATTTAAAAGTTGGAAAAAAAAGAAACAAATACCCTTGCCATCTGTTTTAGAAGCTTCTTGTAAATGTCTTATTGACCAGACAACAGGAAAGAGAATGGCTCCACAACACATCAAATCAACCAGGATAAATAATTCCTTGTAAGAAATGTTAAGGACAATGACAGTACTCATGACATTTTTATGTATTAATAAACTGGAGAGCATATAATATTATCATAATTGGAGTGATTGTGATGAACCTTTCAACATAAAATAGTCAAAGCTTTTCAAAGAACTTTGAAGCTGTAGTGAAAATAACACAGAAGGGAAACTTCCAATACTGTTTCCATCATATCGATTTACACTAGAGTGTAGCCTTCTTAAGATAACAATGTTTATGACGCTAGTGTGAACGAGGCTTAGCATATGACTAACAGACCTACAACCTAAGGAACTTGTGCTTTCCTCTTTTACTCCGACGAAGGACTAGCGTACGAAATGTCAGTATAATTTACCTTTTCATCATTACTGTTTCATTAGAAACACTGATGCAGCTCACACTAGTTTTTAGCTAGTTATATTTTCTTTCCCAACTAAGCTTCTAGTGAATCTAAATTGACCCTAACGGTCATGTACTTCTAAGTAATAAATAAAAGTAAATAAATAAATCAAAAGGATATCCATGTTGCATATTGTACTCTAGCTTCTTCAGTAGTATCCATGACAATCTGGGCTGAATTTGCAAGAATCTGTCAAAAATGGAAAAATAAACATGATCTGATCAAGACAAAATTAACAAGAGGTTAATCATAATAGACTTCCCTCAATTAAATATATTTGTAGCTAGTACATGACCTGATTTGTTCTGATTTCCTTTCAGCTATGTAGATACAAATAACAAAATATGATTCCTAAGACACTTTCGTAAGCTCTTAAATTAGTTCATCATATAAGTGGAGAGAACTTGTGATCTTCCTCACCACCCCTTGGATCTGCCCCTACTGGGTAACATTTGTCAATCATGAAGACATAGAAAAAATGCAGGCTTGCTGTGTGCAGTTATGAAGCACACAGGGATTGTCAAATAACGAGGGCAGTGTTAGGAGAAGCATGATGCATAGCAGAGTGCTTCTGGACACTTCTCAAGTGATCTGCCAACCCCCAAGTGCTTTATACTTCCACACAACACAGCAAGTTTTTTATTTCTTTTACAAAAATACAAAATACTAGAATGATGAAACTGAAAGTGAACTGTGCGTGCTGTGTGCTCTCATAAAGCATGCACTCCCAACCAATGAAAACGTGAGATTTAGAAATGTTATTTTATAATGTTTATAATGTTTATCACATACCTGTAGGGGGATGACTATGATAAAGATCTTCTTGTCTCGGTCAGATAATACATGTTTTACAAAGAAGTAACCAGTGCCTATTAAGACGATGGTAGTGAACAGTAATGCTCCTTTAAGTCCTGTAGGAGAGGATGGGTCGAATAGAGAAATAATTAATATAGGTAGCTAATAATAGCTGTTCAGTTGCTGGTCATCATGACCGGCCAAATTAGCTAGTTTTAGCTTGGATATACTTCGTTTCTAGATATTGTTATTTGTCAAAATGACCATCTAAATAAACGATTTGAACAGACAAGTTCCAAATCTGGCAATACAATGTCCAAAGACTGGTCAATTTTTTTTTGCCTCATTAAAATGACAGCTTTGGTTGGACTTTCTTAATCTGGGAATGGCCACTCAAGAACAAGTGCGGCAGCTCAGTTGGTAAATGTACTGCCAGTTTCTAGAGATACTGTAGTAACCCTTCTTCTTTTGACTTAATTCTCTAGTCCATGTAGGTTTAAATATGTTGAAGGCCAGTGAAGCAGTCCCCCCACTCCATAAGTGATCTATGTTGTTTTTTTCATGCAGTTATATTACAGTCTTCTGTAATATGGTTGACAGTACTTACAGATGAGTGATATAGTAAACTACAGCCCAAGATCCTTTAGGGATCCCATCACTCTTAATATAGTGATCTATAAGTGTTTTTTTACATGCAGTTATATTGCAGTCTTCTGTAATATGGTTGACAGTACTTACAGATGAGTGATATAGTAAACTACAGCCCAAGATCCTTTAGGGATCCCATCACTCTTAATATAGTGATCTATAAGTGTTTTTTTACATACAGTTATATTGCAGTCTTCTGTAATATGGTTGACAGTACTTACAGATGAGTGATATAGTAAACTACAGCCCAAGATCCTTTAGGGATCCCATCACTCTTAATATAGTGATCTATAAGTGTTTTTTTTTACATGCAGTTATATTGCAGTCTTCTGTAATATGGTTGACAGTACTTACAGATGAGTGATATAGTAAACTACAGCCCAAGATCCTTTAGGGATCCCATCACTACTAATATAGTAATAGTTTATCTGAAAGAAAAAAACACATATAGGTTAGTTTCTTATCTCACAAGCAATCCCTATCATCATGTGATCCCTATCATCAGTTTCTGTAGCAATAGTCAGGGGCAGTGGTAATTGGGGGGGCGGGGGTGGGGGGGCGGACAGAGGGGTATGTGGCCCCTGCAAAACGTTTTTGAACCCCTCCACAAAATATTGGTTCACAAGAAATATAAATGCATAGATTCAAATTTTATTACTTTTATTATTATAAAGTTATTGTTGTGCTTTTTTGCAGTGCTCACCCCCCCCCCCCCAAAGATTGTCAGCTTCTGCCATCCCTAGGCCTGTTAGTGTATAGTGTGTGGTAAGTCATGGCATCAATCACATGCAAACTTGTGGCCCTCTATCTGGCCCTCAAACTTGTGGGACAGTTATTTCACATGGTCATCTGAGCCACCCAAATTTTTCCCTAATCCATTGGAGGGTTCATTCTAATGCAGCTACTTACCGACTCAAATGCTAAATCCATAGCCTTGAGCATAATCAAGACAAACATCATGTAATGAACCTTGAAAGTGTTTTCTCTATTAGGATAGTAGAAAAGAGATGATAAGAGGTTCATCACTAAGATATAAGGGAAGGGTGGGTGAAGATTATTAACCCTTTCACTACTAGAGCAGCCAAAAGCGGCCAACCTGACATGTACATTTTTCCTAGTGCCAAAAGTGGCCAGCAGAAAGACCTCTTAGCTTTTCAATTACCTGTCCTCATAGGATATTTCTATGTGTTGAAACAAAATGTTGAAACACATGGGCAATTTTTTTTTGTATCATTAACCAATCAGATTCTATAAAATGCTTTGATGTGTGTTATACGTCCTCAATTATCTACTGAGCATGTTTTTCATTTTGATATAGAGAAATAAAAAACCCCAAAATATGTTGCAGGAAGAGCCTGTTTGGTCCCTTTAAATCTCTAGTAGTGAAAGGTTTAGTAAGTGCAATAGATTTCCTCATTTTCCAACTCCAAGTTGATCTGCGAGTTAGGCATGTTCATTTGGGAGGGGGGCACCTCAGGAAGGGCAATTAAGGGGAGAGGGTGTAGAGATATAGCACAGGAACCCTCACAGAAATTTCATGGTATACCAATGATAAGTCTATTTTCTAAGGCATTCCATTTTACTGGGAATTACCTGTTTTGCCGAAGAACATATATCCAAAAACATGCTGTCAAGAAGAAGACTGCTGCCATCACAGAGAAGAGGTATGGAAGAGGCTCCTGAAATATACATTAAGCAGCAATTTATGAGCATGTTTGTACCGTGTATGTAATATGAGTGGCCGATCTGTATAGGATTTACTGTCACGAGCTGGAGGCAAGTGATATTGTAGAGCTTATAAGCCACTTGTACTATTTCCCTTTCTGAAGGTCAAAACAATTAAGTTTTCTTCTCTTGAGATTTAAAAACATACTACTAATAAAAAAATCTTATGAATTTGAGTTAACCTTGGTCAGACATTCTGTATTCCAATGTGAAAACTACCCATTGTTTGGGTGTACACACAAGCATAGCCAGGATCAGTCTATGCTGGACATTCTGTATTCTATTGGGAAAACTACCCATTGTTTGGGTGGACACACAAGCATAGCCAGGATCAGTCTATGCTGGACATTCTGTATTCCATTGGGAATACTACCCATTGTTTGGGTGTACACACAAGCATAGCCAGGATCAGTCTATGCTGGACATTCTGTATTCCATTGGGAAAACTACCCATTGTTTGGGTGGACACACAAGCATTGCCACGATCAGTCTATGCTGGACATTCTGTATTCCATTGTGAAAACTACCCATTGTTTAGCCAGGATCAGTCTATGCTGGACATTCTGTATTCCATTGTGAAAACTACCCATTGTTTTGCCAGGATCAGTCTATGCTGGACATTCTGTATTCCATTGTGAAAACTACCCATTGTTTGGGTGGACAAACAAGCATAGCTGGGATTGGTCTATTTGATATAGTAACTGGGTTTTCTTACCTCTCCAGCTGATAAGTAATTTTTGTCATTCTTTTCTACTATCTTAACCTACAATGATAAACAGTGCATAAAATTGACTTTGAGTCATGATGAATTTTGAAAATATGTAAAAACGCAAAATGAGAGCAATAATGACTGTCTTTGATTCAAAGAAACGACTAAATGAATAAATGGATGGATTATGAAATGAATATAATAAAGTAATGGGATGGAATGTAATGGGATGGATACATGAAATAGAAAGATGGATGGATCGATGGATAGATTGAGATGGAATGGGATGGGATGCACCAATGACATGGCAGGGCTCAAAATAGAAAACGTTTTCAGCCTTCCATAGTAAAGGAGCATGGTAAAAGGAGGTCATTCCAGTAAACTTTTGAATGTCATTTTATTATTCATTTAGAAGTGCATCGTCATTTTCTCCTGCCAAACCTGAAATTTGTCCAGTTATTTGGCCATTGGCAGGCCAATATTTCGAGACCTGCATAGTGTTAACCACATACACAAAAAATTGGGATGAGATGAATACAAAATGGGATAGGATGGATACATGAAATTTTAAGGATAGATTGGGATGGATGGAATGGAATGAACCAATGACATGGTATTACCTGAATGTCAACCTTGACCTCTGTCTTCTCCCCATAATTTGCACAGTTATGATAGTAAAGGTTATATAACCCTTCCTCATTCTTGTCTTTTACTTTCACAGTAAACTATAATAAAACAAATTGAAAACACACACAATGAAGGCATATTTTGTAACTTATTACATTAGGAATTCAAATCCCCCTTCATGGGAAGGGAGGAGAGGGATGATTTAGGGTTTTCGTTAAGGGTCGGCTGGGGAATTGAAGAATGTTCTGGTTTAACTGAACAAAATTCCCAAGCTTAATTCTTAAGACCTTTTCTAGCTTTGTTGTTTGTCGTTGCACATTTCATCCTTGTGGTGCCACTCTTGGGAGTCCATTCTTTCATGTATAAATATTTTAACAAGTTTGTCATAAAAGAACAATTCTCAAGGGAATGTCATGTGATCTGAAATGGGTAATTTTGCATACGAAGCTGAAAAGGTCTGTATAGCTTAGTAATTTGTCTCCAACAGTTCAAAACTTAATACTGAAAACCCTGTTATTACCAGCATTTTCTGAAACAGTATAATTTATACAGTGCACAAAATAAACCAAATTCAAATGGAATAAAGGCATTCATACTCACATTGCCAGAGTATTCAATCGTGTCGTTTATAGTTCTTGAGGAAAGCGGTAAATAAGTGGTATTAAATTCAATTTTCTTTGACTTTTCATCACGTCTGAGTCTACTTTGTGTATCATTCCCTTTTTCCGCAGGAGTTAAAGTGGTAGCTTGCATTAATGGAGTTGAGGCTGTTAATTTCCTCGTAGGTTTCAAACCTGTCGTTGGTGTTGATGTTGCTATCACTGCCGTTCCATTTTCGTTCGTTTTCTTTTCCTCTGTTTCACGACCCTCTTCCGTTTCTTTCTCGTTATGTGTCTTTTCTTTTGCACTTTTGTCATTTCCATTTTTTTCGTTCGTTGTAGTGGGTCCTTCTGGAGGCACAAACCCGATCTCCAATTTGTTGAAATCAGGACCAAATCTTTGAACAATTATTCTGAACACAAGATATATTGTATTTTAACTTTATTGATTTTCACAGGATTTCTGTCATAAGTATAATAATTATTATTTAAAAATTGGATGAAAGTTGTCTATGATAATGACTTGTCAATGAGTGCCGTAATACGATACTTGTGTCTCTTTGAGTGGCTGACATATGGGGCGATTCTCAATCCTTTTTGTGTAGCACAAATTAATCATGGTTCATGTATTGCTGTAACATTCACCTTAGCTATGTTGCACAATTCTTCAAATGGCTCATAAATGGGTGACTACTCAAGTTTGGGTGTGACTATTTGTCAGGCTCATCAGTTGGGTGTCCTTCAGTGGGTGTCAATAATTATGGGTGTGGCACCAACCCTTGGGTCAAAAATTACTAATTACTACAACCCATCAATGGATATCCTTATCTTTGGGTGGCTTGTGTCTAGGTATCACAGTCCCCCTGCATGTGTAAAACATCTAAATGGTACAACGCATTAATTGGGGTTATAGTTATTATATAGACATTATGAGTCTGTACTATACTATACCTCTTCTTTTTCAAATCAAAGATGAAAACAGCAACAGACATGCGGTTCTGCAGATTAGTCTGATCCTTAAGTATGCACTCTCCAGCATGCTGTTCCTTTAAAACCAACAGTATAACAACAGATTAACTGTCGTGGAGAATAAGATGAATACCGGTCTTTTGGAACCAAAGTCTTTTTCAATCCAGGTCTTTTCATGCCAAGCGAAACTTATAGTCCAACGCGCATAGTTTCAATTTCTTTTTTGATCATAATCTTTTATTCGGTGCTCAAGACAACTTTTTAAACTATACTCTTTTACATTAACTATATTCATAGCATATAGGATGTGTTATATGCTTTAGTTATATAGGTGGATCGAAAGTGTATATAGGTGGTTCAAAAAAGCCTGGACCTGGTTCGAAAAGACCTGTATCAAAAAGACTTTGGTTCGAAAAGACCGGTTACCAATAAGATGCCCTGTTTGAGTTGTATCCATATTTATGTGTCTTCTCGTGCACAACCATTAAACAAAGAAAATGATACTCTACGGAATGACACGTGGTTTAAAATGGGAAACGTTACACCCAACAGTAAAAATATAGGCGATTTATTTTACTTCGATAACGTGGGGAGTGGTTGCCCAAATCCCCTGAGCCAAGGGCTCATGTTTAATGGGCTCGAAGGTGCACCCTCTACCCCTTCTTACTATCAGTGCTCCTTCTTATAGGTATTTTAGCTAATTAAAGCTACACAGAAGAGAGAAGCTAGAGAGAAGTGAAAACAGAGGTGGAAATAGTCTACTAAGCTACTTACCATGTAAGGTGAGATCCCATCACTGGCAGTTTTTTCAAGTGAAAACCCAAACTAAAATAAGAAATGAATAAATGAAAAATCTATTGGAAGGATCAACTACCTGTGCTAGCAGGTTTGTAAGCATTAAATCTCTTAATTTATCAAGGGTTTAGCAAAATTTCCAATATTATTTTCTACCCCTGTCTTTAATTTTCCCAACAATAAGGTCCAAAACATCAGTATTTTTTTTCTCCTATGTTTAAAAAAATTGAATTCAAGATTTGTCATTTTTATACCCAGCCTGAGCAATCTGACTATACAAAAACCTTTTTAGCCCTGAACAATAATTTCTTTTCAAATTAGATGCTGTATTTTGATGCGGTTTATGTCCATATTGATGGATATATTACTAAGTAATAGCAAGACAGCAATAGATAAGTCATGTCTTTGTATTATTTTTGCCTCTTTGCTCACTTCAGACTTAAAATATTCACCCTTAATGCGCCCTAAAATGTCTAATAGTCGAATGGTTAGATAAATCTATCTGGTTTAGATAACTTTTCATGGATTCATGAGTAGACATTTAACTTGCCTTAATGTATTTTGCCTCACCTTCACAGTTTGACAAAATACTGTAGACTTTTCAACAGTTAGATGAAATTCAGTCTAATCATTTCATAAATTATTGGCGGGGACTAACAAACAAAAATAATAAGAGTTCTGGATATATCGAACCCAGTCAAGTATGTAATTAAACTGAAACAGCCTATTCCCTGAAACGTTTCCTGAAAAACAATGCTAAAACAGCTCTACTAACAATTTTAATATTAGCTTAACATATTCTGGTTCTTTGGATACACGGTTACATATATATTAAAAAGGAATTTTATTAATCCACATTTCGTCGCAATATTTAGGGTAAAATTACAAAGTATAGTAAGCTTAATTACGTTTTCGTTTAAATCGAATCTCAAGTTCAAAAAGCGAAAGAAAACAAACAAACAAATAAATATATGAATAAGAATTTCAAAATGCAAAAAAAGTTGAGTTCGTAAGATATAAAAATATCTAAAGATAACGTTATTTTTCAGTTGAGCAGGGTCAGGAATTTGATTATAAATAATATTAAATTTCAAGTTTTGCATAGTTCCTGACCATATTAAAGGTTAAATACTTACTTTACGAGATAGGAAAGCTTGATCCACCTCCGTGCCCTTCCTAGCACTCTTGAACACAATTTTTCTAACTTCCACCTTCAAAAACCCATCTTTCAGGAAACCAAATTTGCTCAACTCAAAGGATTTTCTCGCTTCATCCTGAAAAAATAACGCGTTTTGTCGACATAAATTTTGTAATAATTCTTTAAAATAAATGAGAATAAATACTACTAATGCCTTTCTTAGACTTACTTTTAGGGTTAGGTGGTGTTTTCTGCCGGTAGAATTGATAAAGAAAAGAAGAAAAGATAAAATAAAGAGAGAACGACATTTCCCAATCTTGTTGGACGCCATGTTTGAAATGGGTTTGATAGACGTGATGACGTAAAAGTCTTAAAGGGACTGGCACTAAAAACACAGGAGTTCCAATTGAATGCTCTTATTTTCCGTCAACGACGCCCTTTTTGTACGCCCTTCAAGTACTCAGGTCATCTTTTCAATCTAATGATCTCTTCCATAATCCTTTCCAAGACATCTTAATTAACCAAAGCAAACACCAAAAATATTTACCAAAGAAAATAGAATAAATGCGCGCAGGCTAAAATATAATAATATTCAGTTACGCGTTCGCGCGCACCTCACACAAGTGATCAGTACAGCAGACCTACAAACCACACACTCAAACATTCTTTAATTTTAATGCCATTTTTTTTCACTCATCCCTATTCCCTTCCTATGCTCTCTCTTTTCTCCCATATCTAGTTTTCCCCGTTATTTACTTATTTATTTTCGTTCAGTGTGCACTGATCTGTTTTTCTACCCTCGATTAAGATTAAAAACTTATGACAAATTAAATTTAATTCGTTTATTTACTTCATTATTTAGCTTAATGTCAAACTTTACCAACAAGACAGCAAATTAATCGCTATCCATTTTAAGCAACTCTTTAGGCTGGTCTAGCCTACTCGGTTTTTGGTTCTGTCAGTCAAACGATTTCCTTTCTGGGATGGAGCTCAATGACATACCCTTGGGGAAAATTTGATAAGCAGAAACCAAAACACGAGAAAACATGCCTTGTATGCAAAGTAACTTGGGTAGAAGGATCATGCATGAAACCCGCTTTGAAAAGTTTAAAGTACTTTGGTCGCTTCCAGCATAGCTCCTAAAACCCAATTAAGTTTGAAACCGCGTAAATCTTTTGCCACGTGTAGAGTGAAATCATTACCAGCACCATACCCATCCTTTACGAGCTCGTAAATGTAATTGAGTTGAAAACAAAGGCCATAGATTTCGTACTTGCTGGTATCTAGGTCTTCTGCGGGTTCAGCGCAGAATGAATCGGTGGCATTCTTAATTTGCGGTACAGTGACAATATCGTCATCCGTCTTTAGCATTCCCACATCGCGCAGTGCAAAATAAATGGCGCCAAATCCATAGAAACTGCCCTTCAACTTTGGCTGCACGATAAAAGGGCATTCTTCAATGTCTGGATCGTTACAGAAAATCTTATTATTTATGGCTTTCTTACAAAGAAGCCCGTTATATTTTCCTATCAAGAGATATTTTTTGTCATTTATCGTGACTTCTTCTTCGTACCCATCGTTGTGACAGTGGCTGATGATCTTCTTACAGTCAGAGCCTTGCTTCGTCACCAGATATTCGTAGTATGATTGTCTGGCTTGGTCAACTCCGTAGGACAAGTAGCTGTGGGCAAACACGGCATAGGTTTTTCCCGCCAAGGTTGGCTCAAACGTCACAAGTGCGCTGTCTTTTCTTGTCTGCAAAGAAACAAAATGCGCAAAAACGTTTTTTCTAAATGTTGCTCAGACAACAACCCTCGATGTTGTTTAAATATTTATGTGTTCCAGTGAAGTCCGTGGAATTACAAAGTGTTTACAAAGTTGAAAATGATTTGACATCAGGAACGGTCCAGAAGTTTTAGAAGGGAGAGGGGTGACTATAACAAAGGTTTTATCAGGAATTCGAGGAAAAGGAGGTGACTGTTACTAACGATATAACAAGACATTCGTCCCTAGACAGTTATAATTAATAACACAGGCTATTGCTGAATGAATTGCTCACTCTATAATCAAGGACTGAACACAGTGGTTTGAATTGGGTACAAATGCAGGAAAAGACAGGTCTATTTGAATTTAGCGCGCTAGAGTTTCTTTGTGTGCAATTCGAGTATAAATCCAGTCTTACCTTAAATGTATTTTGTGTTGACGCTCCTCCCAAATCAAGCGCGCCGTACGACCCGCCTGAAGTCTTCTGCGAGAAGATTCCCTTGAGGAAGTTTACTGTAATCCATCCATATAAGGCCTCCTCTTGTCCGCTTATTATCTTTACGAAGTCTTTCTCGAAGTGGAATGGAGAAAAGGTTTTATCTGAGAGGAGCTTGTTCACTTCATTGATGACCGCGTTTTTCTGGGTAATGAAAGGGATGCGCTGTCATTAATACAAAGGTAGCTCAAGCTCGGTAGAAACCCTATCGCCCTTCAGTAGGCAATAAGCTCTGTAGAAAATGGTACTAAAACCGTAAGACAAGATATGGTGGCTTTAAACCCTTATGTGTGTGTGCTTGAGAGTATGTGTGTATCGAATTCGAATTCGAATCATATACATATTAATTAATTGTCCTTTTACCAATTATCATTCTTGCATTTAAACCATGTGACTCAATTAAAATGTTTCTAACAATGAAACGTCGCCATGTTGGTACGCGAACTCAAACAAAAGAGAGTCGTTCATATTTTTTCCGAAAGAAAACAAACACGTCAAATTGATGTCTTTTAACAGCGGAGAATCACTTAGAAGTTCTCTACTAAAATGGGATACTTTAAATCGATCTATAGGAATGTGCTTTACTGAGAGATCGTCGAAAATTCAAAACAGTGCGGGGAATTTCATCTATGACGCTGCATGCGTACATTTTAGCGCTTTTCCAAGAATTCAAGAGTGCGAATTTTCGTACGAAAAATCGTTTTCATATATATAGCCTTCCCGAGTATATGATATAATACATAACATTTTTTTCCACCCTACAAGCTATAGTCCATGCCTTTAAAGCAAATCACACTCAAACGTCTCTAGTTAGGGGTCTAGTTATGACCACAAAACTTAAAATTTAACTATTTATTTAACTATAAGTAAGGCGTTTTTAAAATATTGCAATTATTTAGCATATATTTAAAACTATACCTCGTCATCTTTCAGTAACCTCATGCCAGCGGTTGCGTACAGATAGATTGGAGTCGATGCCTGCCGGTCAGCGGGTACCACTTTTTTAGCACTGTCAATCAAATCATCAAGATAGCTACCGATATCACTGACGGAGTCTGAAAACGCACTGAGGCCAGGTTTAGCCTTGTAAGGTTTAGGGACGTCAAGTTCTTTGACATCAGAGACTTCAATCGGGACATGAACACCAAAGACTAGTTTGTACACCTTGATTCGAGTCCCACTTGAGCCCGCGTCACAGAAGACAGCGTACTTCTCTACAGCCTTAAAAGAAGACTTTTTCATATATCTGGCATGTGATTGGTCGAAAGTTTGAAACAATAGGAACATCATGAGAACGGTAGAAACCCACGTGATATTCATGACGTCTGCAAAGATCGATGACGTGGCTTGTGACAACCTTTAAAATAAAACTGACGTTAATTTATTACTACAAAGAAAATCAGTAAAAATATCGGGTATTGAATTTTTTCAATGTTCTGGCCCCGGTTGTACGAAGCCTGGATAGCGCTATCCCACGGATAAATCCTTATCCAATGGATAAGTCGATGCTGTTATCCAATAAATTTATCCACAAGATAAGATTTATCCGTCGGATAGCTCTATCCAGGCTTCGTACAACCGGGCCCTGAGGCTATTCAGTTTCTGCGCATGCTGAAGTCTTTGGTTTTTAAGGCGGCAACGACGAAGGACATAGTTTCTCATTTACACCAACTCGTGTAGCATGCAGCAATTCGTTTCTTATTTACACCAACTCGTCTAGCAAATCGTTTCTTATTTGCAGAAACTCGTCTAGAACGCAGCATCTCGTTTTTTTTACGTTGTTTTTCGTTTTTTTTTTATCTCGTCATTTACTCAACCCTGTTGTTCTTTTCGCTTTTGACCCAAAATATATCAACTGCCAGTGGCTCTCAGGCGAAAATTTTCACTAATCTGGCTTACACAATCATAATTGAGTCAAATTATCCTCGAATACTTCAGTTATTTGGACTTTTAAAAATCGGGGCATTTTCATCCAAGCGCCCCTATAAGCTTACCTGTACTGGTACTCTAAACCAAAAAATTCAATGTGCCTTGATCCTTAAGTCAGGTGGCCGTTAGTATGACGATGCAGTGATGGAAAGAATCAATACTAACCAAGCTACCTGTCTTTGGTCTGACTTTATAAGCACACTAGCCTTATCCCTATTGGATAGTAGAATAATGAAAAACTGGTTTATCTGTCTTATCGGAGAATTTGAATATTTTTTAATTTTAATTTTTAAATAGCACATGTTCTAGGTGAGGTGTATGCCAAAACCGACGACAGTATTGTATTGTATAATGTAGATATGACAGACGACGTCAATTTTATCATCATTACGGCCGCTTCTGGTCTAAGTGATATGGACTACAGTAAGATAATAACAGGAGTGTGGAATTAGCTATTTTATGAGAGCAGAACTATATCTCAGGGCAAGCAGTTGCGATTTTTGCGTATATAGTACAGTTAGTGTGGGAAGTCGCACGATCGATCTCGAGTACAATTCGGAATTGATAGGTACGCGTAGTGATGTTCTGAAAGTTTTCAAAGTTGGACGAACATTTAGGCGAGTCCAATTAGAAAACTTTCAAAACATCACTAGTATCTATCAATATGATTCCACGGCTTTCTATTGTCTATTTGTTTTTGTTTCACGGAATCGAGTCTGTTGTCAAGGAAAGTAGACAGTCGTGGTACGACTGTTATATATAAAAAACTTAATTTCAATTAATTTCTATTTTATTCTCGAGTACAGGGCAACCGTGGTAAAAAAATAAAACGTGCATTCCACGTGCTTTAAGCCACAAAGAAAAAAGGAAAAAAAACGGGACGCGAGAGCGTGATAATTAATGAATTCTAAAATTCGTTCCAAGAAAAACCAAAAGGTCTTTCGTAACCAAACTTTGAACAATTATTTTTGTGCCTTAGAACTGTTAGTTTAAGTATTCAATTATATATTTTGACTAAATTTATAGGGAGATAATCTGCTTTAAATACGGCATGCTTTGTCCTTTCCTATAGAAGTGCAAATAGCCGAAGTTCACTAGTCCAAAACCAATGCCCAGAAAGATCACTTATTACTTATTACAAAGAAAATAATGCTCTAATGTCTCTATAGACGTGTGACAAAAGGAACAAGTTCTTCTTGAAGCTGTTGTGCCTATCTTTCTGCTAAAATTAGTTTACACCTCAAGGTTGATTGTTATCTATTTGATTAGTTGGATGGCATACAATTAAAACTCAGACACGTACAAATAAAAATAAACATCTTTTGTTATGTTTCTTGTTTATTCTTTACTCTTGGTAGTTTTGATAAAATATGTATGCACAGTCCAATAGATGTTTGAATTATTTGTGAACGGTAGGGTTTACATCTTGTTTCCCTCTGAATCTTGGATAATATTTCATAGGCCTTTGCATGTATTTCAAATATTAGGAGTCTTGCGTTCCTTATGGTTTCAAGGAGCGCCTGGCTACGCAGGCTAGGTGGAAAGGGCATTCTGATCCCTGGTGGCATGGCTGGGATAGGAAAGATAACCTCATTTTGCATTTCAAATTCAATATGGACTTTGTAAATCCAGCTTGCTAAAATCTTTTACAGGGAGTCCACTGTCAATGGTAGAAAACGTGTTGAAAATGAAACTTGTCATACGTTTCATTAATCTGTGTCACGCGTTTTTTTAAAAAACGAACGAGCGTTTTGTTCCCTGCGCGGCGGCATTACTTTCGTTGGCATTTTATTTTATTATCGTCCAAGCCTCAATGGGCGGTTAATCGGACCCCTATAACAAGTAATATCCCATTATTTTAAGACAGTTTAAGACAGTTCTGCTTAATATCAGAATGATGTAGAAGATCGTTCTGTTTCAGTGTACAGAGCTTGATTTTCATTTCAGTCATTTTAACCCTCTCTCTATATATACACTACTTGATTGCAGAAAGGTTGTAGTATACATTTATACAGATACCTAATGAGATGCAAGATATCAAATGAGATGCAATATGACAAGCTACGGTTTCACAACTGTATTCTCTTCTTACGTACATGAAGCTAGAAGCTAGTTGCGAGTTGGATATGCGAGTTGGATATGCGAGTTGTTCGAAATCTAAAAAAAGCGAAGCAATAATAAAGCGTTACTCATATCTATATTCAAAGTCGACAAGATCTGACTTACCCGGAAAGTTGCTCTGAAACTCGACGAACTGAATTTAAATTAGCGTCACTTACTTATATACTAATCAACTTAATCCGAGGCAAGCTACTCGTGCGTGCGTTCAAAAAGGAATCTGTTACTGAATTCTATCATGCTTTTCGCGCATAACGAAACACTTAAATACGATTGCTTAGCCAATACATTTCGTGGAAAATACATTTTTAACTTGACTTTGTTCAATATACTTATGTATCATATGACCCGTACGGCCCTGCTCGCGCGCTCTAATAAAACCATTGGAAAAAGTCACGTGATGGGGGCCGGACGGGTTGACGTAAGCGGGCCTGAAAAACCCGTCCGGCCCTGCTCGAATCCGCGCGCTTTCTTTTTTTTAATTATTTTTATTTTCGTGAGGGTCATATGATAAAATGCTTATTGACTGAGTTAGGTCGGGCCGTACGGGAAAATATTTGGCTCTCAGTCATTTGTATGGACCTCGCTGCGCTCGATCCGTACGGCATCACCTCGAGCCAATATTTTCCCGTACGGCCCTCCCACTCAGTCAATAACTACATAGTATCTGATACAAGAAGATAAATAAGGCTAAGATAAGTTAGTTTTTTTTAAAGTGTTGCAACTCATTTGCTATATATCATGCATCTCATTAGATATATATAAATGTGAACTACAACCTTTTTTCGATCAAGTTTCTCTTATTTCAATATTTTAAAGACGGCGACGAAATCGAGAGAGACTGTAGACGAGTATTTTGTTCCCAAAGCACGCTGGGTCCAAGTTTTCGGGACCCATAAGTCCTTTCGGTCATTGTAACGTTACAGTCTCTAAGCGTGGAAATGGAGCGGACGAGCGAGAGACTGTGAAAGAGTCTAGGGTAAAAAAGAGTATTTTAGATTTAGTAAAGTGGGACAAGAGTGAAAACGTCGTTAGTTGTTATGATAGTGAAGGGGATAACGGCAATAATAATAATATAACAGCAATGGAACAAATATACACATTCGGTTTCTCGTAACCATGAGGTTATACTTCATTGTGTGAATTATAGCAAAATAACGATCTAAAGTTACAGCACAAAGGTTGAACGTTGATGCAGCCATCGTCAATAAAGTTAACGATTCTGTAACAATAGAAAAGGGATGACAAGGTTTTCGTAAATCCAAAATGAGGCGTATGGACCAAGTAGGGATGACAAATATCCCAGTTAAAAAATCCGCCATGGCTAGAGAAGCCAAGAAGAATACTGTCGGAGTCTGTAAACTTTCGGTTCTACAGTCAGAGAATATTACAAGGCCATTTCCAAGCACTGAGAGTAGTATGAGTAGAGCAGCGATTGCAGCCAAAACTGCGGCTATGGTAGACTGGGATTCCAGAGCTGTATTTTCGCAATAAGCCGTGGAGTCGGCGTTTCTTGTATAGTTCAAGAGTTGGTCGTTCAAAAAGAAAGAAGATAAAATAAACGGTATAACAGATTGATTGACTCCCTTAATGTACTTCGAAGAATTTGGTCCAACAGAAAGCGGTTCAAGCTAGCACGAACACCCTGTGAACAAGGGAGCCAGACGGACGGTATATAAGATTACCACCTTCCAGAAGTAGCAGTCGAAACGTCGCGGTCCTTCCAACTGCCAAAACTGTGATTTTGCCCTAATTCACTATGACGTCACATCAAAACGATCTTCAACAATCTTTGTTTAAACGCAAAGGATCTTGGTCGTCGGAGGGGGTCAAATCAACGCAAATTCACCGAAAATTGTTCTAAAACCCGTATCAATCCACGAAGAGAAGTAGAATAGCCAGCAAACGCTCAGAATATCAGGCCATTTTAGGTTAAACTGTTTGGCTAGGAGCAAATTTTGTTGAATTTTCTATTGGATCTGGCGATTCTATTAATTGATATACTATATCCTCTTGATACCTATCATCCGTTGTATAAATATATAAAACAACCGCTGCATACTGCAAGTGCTAAGAGAATATATGCATGAAATGACATAAAACTGACTTTCATTTGTTTATTTCATTTCTTCACGATTTATCTTTATTTCAATTTTAACCATCCAAAACCTAGTTAAAGGTATACATTACTTCCATCAGTCACTACCATTTATACAACTTATCTTGTCTTTTGTTTGTGTTCGGGTACTAGCTAGGGTCCTTGATATTCATTGTTTTTCCAGTGCTTTCCTCAAACGAGCGTGTTCTCGTAGCCTGACATAAAAGAATATGAAAACGAACATCGATAATCTATTAAATATTTATGTGAGAACGAGAATGAAAATTTGGAATGTGGACTGGTTCAGGTAGTGGAGTTAGGAGTGTGGAGTCAAGGGAAAGCTTAGAATGTAGAGCTGGAAGTGTAGAATGGAGAAAATAAATTGAGTTAGAATATTGAGTTTGTTGGGAGTGAAGAAAGGAGAGAGATTGGAATTGTGCGAGAATCCTTGAAATCATTTTTCTCATACAAACATTTCCGGATACGCGTGGACGGGGCCTTAGAATATAGGGCTATGAGTGAAGTGAAGTAGAAAAAGAGAGAAGGACTGGAATGTGGATTTGGAGTGCAGAGGCGAGAGTGTGAAGGCTACTTCGACGGTAAGGCGGCCATGTAGTCCATTTAGAGATGAAGAAGTGAATTTTGTACGATTTACCTGAGTGCGTTAATCTTGATGAAACCAGCTGCGTCAGCAGGATCATAATCACCGATCACATCCATGCTACGCAAAAATGAAAATGAATTCACATGAGGAAAGCCGTTCTGCGTGGGCCGAGAGACTCACATGGAGAAATTATATCGCGGTTATTTGGTTTCAACCTCAAATTGCTCGTGTAAACAGTCTGCATTTATCGCAATATTTAACAAATAAAACAGCTTTTTCCGTGCTCCGTTCAGTAATAAAGCACGCAGGAAGTGTAAGGAGGAAGCACGAGCCGTAGGCGATGCTTCTTACACTTCTTGAGGACTCCTTATTGAGTCGAAATGCCTCGAAAAATGATGCACTGTTTTGGCTGCTGTTGTTGTTGTTGCTGTTGTTGTTATTATTGTAAATATTTACTTCAAGCGTACCTGACGAGCTCTTCATTGTAGAGAGATGCCTTGGATTCGCGCGCTTTGACGTACACCTTACGAATAAATTGAAATTTATAATAGTTTCTAATTGTTTTTCTAAAATAAGATAAAAGAAAACAAAGGGGAAAAATGAATAAAAATAAATAACATTATGTACTATAAATGAAATAAAGTTAAATTAAATAAAATGAGAAATGGAGGCTTTCATTTAATTTTGCAATGAACTTGCATGATATGGCAAAAGAACATGCCTGATATGAGAACGTATCAGCACTGCTTATCTGCTCGCGCTGGATACGATAGAGTTTAGAAGGACTTTGAGCATTTCTTTGCAGAATTAAATGATAAACAACTTTTCTATCAGTCAGATAAACATCTGATACGGCTTTGCATTTTTACTAGTCTTACTACAACTTCGTTGACTCGTAAAAATACACAGCCGTATCAGATGATTAGTCGACTGATAACCTATATTTGTTTAAGTCTCTAGTCATTCTAGCGCTTTCGCACTAGTCGGGGACACCTTTTCACTCGCTTTCCACTACATTCAATGTTCTATGCACACAACGCTCAACTCATGTTGATTTTTACGGAGCTAGCGAGGAAAACCAAGAATAGAATAAAATGCATCAAACAAACTTGACTCAAATGTTAACCATTCCAAGGACAAGTAATAACCTGGGTCAACCCCTCAAACAGCCCCACAATGCACTGCAATACTAACTCGACCCAGTTTTCTTAATTTCTCAACCTCGGAATGGCTAATAGGAGAGAACAGCACATCAAACAAACTTGACCCATAAACTGACTTGGGCGAGAGAAATCGTACGTGGGTACCCTTGCTATATCTACAAACCTAGCATTGATAAGGTGTGAACGTATCAGCAGCAAAGACCAAACTATTATAGTTATTGACTTACATTTCCTTTACTAATAGCCATTTTGACTATCCCCTCAACATTCTCCTGGCTCTTCTCGATGCAGAACCTGACAAAGTCACCTTCTGGGCTATACCAGTATCCGTTGTACACAAGATCTGCAAAACGTGCGCTCAGACTCTGCTTGATCTTACGAACCTCCTATTTTAAGACATCAAAAAGGACGATTGTTATTAGAGATGATAAAGGTTTAGGTTGGTATAGGGATAAAAGTTTTATATCTTTTAGCATTTTGCTTACATTGCAAATATAAGTGTGGATGCCAAATGGGATACATGTGATCGTTACCTGCCCTGTCCATTGTAATCACATTATGGTCACGTGATCGTTACCCACCCTGTCCATTGTAATCACATTATGGTCACGTGATCGTTACCCACCCTGTCCATTGTAATCACATTATGGTCACGTGATCGTTACCCACCCTGTCCATTGTAATCACATTATGGTCACGTGATCGTTACCCACCCTGTCCATTGTAATCACTTCAGGGTCACGTGATCGTTACCCACCCTGTCCATTGTAATCATTTCATGGTCACGTGATCGTTACCCACCCTGTCCATTGTAAACACATCATGGTCACGTGATCGTTACCCACCCTGTCCATTGTAACTGCTTCGATGTCAAGGTGAGCAGCTCTCAAGATGGTTCCAGCTGGACATTCGTAGATCCCTGAAAACAAATTTTAGGGCAACTTAATGGCACAATAGTCTGTTGCATCATTATCATCTTCATCATCCTCGTGCTCATCATCATCATTATCATCATCATCTTCGTGCTCATCATCCTCGTGCTCATCATCATCATCATCTTCATCAACCTCGTGCTCATCATCATCATCATCATCCTCGTACTCATCATCATCATCATCATCATTTCATTCACCTTATGCGTCTACAAATTGGAATTTTCCCGGGTTAAACGGGTAAAGGATTTCTGGGACACAAAAAAGACAAGTATTTCCAAGCATTCCGAGAAAAGTACGACGAACCCAGTAGAACGGTCACCTTAATGAAAAGAAGCAGCCCTTACCTCTGGATTTCATTCCAACAAATCTATTTTCCACCAAGTCGATCCTACCAACTCCGTGCTGACTCCTGTAAAAATACATTTTAGCAGGATTTCATAATTCGAAGTTCAAATTTTGATTGGTTGTTTGCCAGTGGTTAATTGGAGTCTATACCATGACAATCCCCAAATCGCAGGCGCAGAGCGCGTGACCAGATTCTCTAGTTTTACTCTCTCCACAAAACCCAATCCAATACGGTTTATGAGTTAGCCATGCCCTGACTTAGATCAGCCCAGAGGTTGTTACAGCAGGGTTCTATCTGTGAATTAGCCATGCCCTGACTTAGATCAGCCCAGAGGTTGTTTCAGCAGGGTTCTATCTGTGAGTTAGCCATGCCTTGACTTAGATCAGCCCAGAGGTTGTTTAAGGGTTCTATCTGTGAGTTAGCCGTGCACTGACTTAGATCAGCCCATCCAGAGGTTGTTTCAGGCTCCAATCTGTGAGTTAGCTGTGCCCTGACTTGTGTGTTAGCCATGCCCTAACTTAGATCAGTCAAGAGGTTGTTTCAGACTTCAATCTTTGAGTTAGCTGTGCCCTGACTTGTGTGTTAGCCATGCCCTAACTTAGATCAGTCAAGAGGTCGTTTCAGACTTCAATCTTTGAGTTAGCTGTGCCCTGACTTAGATCGACCAAGGAGGTGTTTCAAAGCTTTATAAGATTTGAAAGTTTCAAAAGATCTAATGGTTAATCTTACCCTATGGTATTCAGATACTGGTAGATCTCTAACGGGGTGGCTTTGGTTGTCAGGTCATCTACGTTTTTCACTCTGATCGGCACTCCTGAAATTAAGATAAAAGGTTGCCATAAAAAGACGTCACTTTCCGGTCACGCGTGAATTGGTACGTTATGGCTGATTGCCCTCTCACAGCCACCTGCCATGTTGGATGAACAGAAGATTTGTCCTTTCATTTCGATCCTTGTGTCATCCAACATGGCTGCCATATCTCTTGTAATTACCGGAATTGTTTTGGATTTGCTAAACCTAAAATGATAGTCGCTTTAATAAAATTACCTTTTTTGAACTCTATCTCAACAATGGCGGGCTGCAAAGGCAGGAAAGGAAATATTAGTAAATTGATAATGGCCCTGATAACTTACTATCCCTTGGGCGTAATGTTTTCTCATTTCAGACCATGTGTCATTCCCTAGAGTATCATTTCTTTAGTTAATGGTCATGACTGAGAAGACATTATGGATATAGAAACATCTCAAAAGATCTTATTCTTTAGGTAATGGCATGTAGTCTGAAATGAGAAAACATAATGTCCTTGGATATTTCATAACCACAGCTCTCCTCCTCCTTCTAAAACATGAATAGACTGTTATCTCAAGGTTGCGTGCAAATGTAAGGAACTTGACGGGCAACGATAACAAAACACAAGCTGTATGATGAGTATTATCATGCATTGCTATGAAATTGTTTTCAATAAGAATTCATAAAAAATTGATTGTTGTCTTCTCAATTTTACTGAAATTGCGTTTAATGTTGTTGCCCATCAAATTGGATGCGCACGCAACCTTTCAAAAACGGTCTATTGCTTACTATCAATCACGTGACTTTTTGGAGTTGACCTGGGGGGGGGGGGGGGGGGGGGCAAACAAGCGGTTGACTGAGGAGCAACTAGTGGATATTAAGTCAAGACATGTAAAAATAAGTACTCAAATTATTGTATTTGACTTTTTCTACGACATGAGAAAACAAGAGATCAAAACAACATCCAAGATTCTACAAGCACTTTTTAACAGAAAAGAAGTCTATTGAAAGCAACTTATACCTCTCTGAGTCCTTACCTTGTCAGGGGCAGTGATGGGATCTTTTGTCATTAGGTATATGTCATCAGGACCCTCAGTCTATGGATGGACAAACAAGCAGTATTTTTTTGAACAGTTACATCGTGACAAGCGGTAAGAATTAATTTAATTTAGCACGTAGCCTCATACGGAAACCAAGCAAAGCATATCTCGGAAGTGGGCTATTGGAGAGAGGGCAAGACTGGAAGAAAGTACCTCAGTATTTTGGAGGATGGGAATAAATGTGCAAGGGATGGGAAGGAAAAGGAAGGGAGTGGAGAAATGGAAGAGAAGGGGTAGGGAGGTAGGGAGGAACAAAGGAAGACAGTTAAGACCCATGACAAATATTTCACCTTTGGGTTTTCAAGGATGCCTGACTCATAACTAAATAAATGACAAAGGAAAAAGAAAAGAAGTTAGAAAGTACAACAAGAACTTGCAAAATCTCAAGCATTTTTATATAAAATGACTTCCATGTCAATATGAATTGGAAATTTTTAAGACTAGTTTTTAAAATAATTGGGATAGTATGCACACTACGATTGGTCGAAAAACCATGTTTGATGAGGGTTACAAAACATGCTCGCATCATCCTTTACGAATACTTCAGAATAATAGGATATTTTTTTCGTTTTTTGGCATATTTGTTATTTTATAAGATAGATCAAAAAACATGCACGTTGTTGAGAGAACATGAGAGAAGTGTAGGAAACCATGACGAGTAATTTTGATCTGTTAAATTTACCTGATGTGCATCAGGTTAGCATCCATGCTCCATGGATTCTTGGGTGTAACTGGTAGTGGGATATCATGAGCCTATAAACAATAATAATAATAAATAATAATGATGATGTTGATAATGATGATGATGATGGTCATGGTGGTACAATAGTCTGCAATTATTCATTGCAAATACTACCATCATCATAATCATAATCATCACACTATCACCACTGCCAGCCACCACTACCATCATTGGTAGTGATGATGATGCTGATTATAATGATGGTGGTTAGTGATAGTGGTGACAACACTGATGATTTCGACCTCTCTTTCACACTACCACTGTGCACATTCTGTGCATACAACTCAGCTCATATCACATGTTTAATTTTATACATATTATCAAAAAAACTCAAATGTTAAATTAAAAGATTAAAAGGAATTCACCTTTGCATATTCAAATAGATCAGTTCTTCCCTTGAATTTATCCAAGAACTCTGGCAGCCTCCAAGGAGAGATTGTCTGCAATATAAATAATAAGAGCTTCAGAACACTATATCTTATATGGGATTTTAAAATAACTGCTCTAAATCTCACGTACTGATCTCACTTACTGATGTGCTTTATGAGAGCACACATCAAGCGTGCACACTTTCAGTTTCGCAGGGCAGGGCAGGGCAGGGTACAGTTGAGTACAGTAGAGTCGAATAGAGTTAGAGAAGTGAGACACATGTGCATATATACCTGTACATTTGGAAACAATGCATAGTAAGTCATCTCAAACCTGACCTGGTCATTGCCCTAAAAAGAAAGGATTCCATCAAATATTATTATCATTTATTTGCAAAATTTAACAATAAAAAAATGAATAAAGATTTTTCTTGTGCATTACCTTTCCAGTTGCACCATGAGATACATATCCTGCGTTCTCCTTCAATGCAATCTCAATTTGTCGCTTTGCAATGCATGGGCGTGCAATAGCTATAAAAAAAGATCCAAGATAAATTTCTGGAGCTTTATAATGACAGCAGCAAAGGAGACATTAGCCGAGGACTTGAAAATGCAAAAAAGACTAAAGCCCCCACCCCTCCCCCTGGGTTCTGCATCAATCAAATTGGCCGTCACTATACCCCTAGTATAATTTACAAATCATTAGCATTGTGTATTTCTTACATGTTCCCAAAAGATATCTATCTTCATAGATAGCATTGGCTTGAATGGCTGGGAAAATGAAATCTTTGACAAATTCCTCCTTCAAATCTTCGATAAACACCTAATAAGACAATAAATACATTCATTTTGTTATCAAAAATACCAAAATCTACTCCTTTTAAGACTAATAAGCATTATGTTTTATTTATTTTTTAAAAGTAATTTTCAGAAGATTTTATTATCAAAGTGTCAACATCTGTAAACATTATGCACCTGCACCTATCCTCCTCGCGCCTAAATGGCAATTATAAGGCCAGTAACAATATAATCACAACCACAAGAACTTAGGATAAGATCAATACAAGCAGATTCAATTTAAATTGAAAGTGAGAAATAAGAGATGAAAGTAATTATAAAAACATTCTTATGTACATAAAAAAGTCTTAAAGCAAATAATACTTTAAATCTTTAAATAATTCTTTAAATCTTTTGTGGTAAATTTGGTATAGTAAATTTAAGTAAAAAATATCGAGGAAAAATGGAAAATTCTTCAAGCTTTCTAACAATTTAAGAAGAAAAATGTAATTTCATAAAAAATTATCAAGATTATCAAAATTATCATAACATAAATCATTTATTTTTAGATTTTTTTTTTTTTCAAAAAACATAGGCTTGTATGGAATTTCAAAAAAATCCACTCAATGTCTATTCTACACACAACAGACTCTCTAAAATATATTTTTTAATATACCTTTCATCAAATTTACAACACTCTTACCACATTTTCACTTTTACACTCTTAAATATTTTATCAAATAAGATTAAATCATAAAATATTAGCTGTTAAGTGAAAATCTGTGGTTTCATTATTTTTTGATGACCAAAAAGTAACTGGGACAAATGAAATCAAATTTACCTTTTTTGCACCAAGATTCGTAGCTTTTTTTCTAGCAGCTTCAAAATCTTCATCTTGACCTACATCAGCCTGTAGTAGGAAATGAAAATGAAAAAAGAGAATAAAATACTGGGAAAATTCCAAAACGAGAATTTGATATTTATATTGAAATCCCGGATTTGCAGCTGCTCTGAATGTAATTAAGGTAAAATAATAAATATCACTAGTTTTTATTTTAAGAGCCTGGAAGCTATAGTAATTCTACAATACAGAAAATATTCGGAAACATTTTGTTGAAAACATTTGAATCAAAAATTTTGTCAAAAAAATCCTTCCGGTCATTATTGTACCTAATGTTGTGAAATGATAAGCTTACTGAAAAGCAATACAGACATTTTTTGTAGTTAATCTGCCAATTTTGACAAATTTGTACGCCTCTTTGTCTACTTGTCTTGACTTTTTCATCATATTTCGAAGTTCAGACTTTGATCAGTCAAAATTACATAGTGTGAGAACGTACGTTCAGCCCCAAAAAATTCCTGTATTTCACACTTTAAAAAAATAAATATTAGTTATTCATATCAAAAATTAAAAATAAATCTAAAAGAGGAAAATGTTAAATTAACTCTTACCTTTGCCTTTTGAAACCTTTTTACGATTCGTGCAGACGAATTAATTTTTTCCGCTTAACTTTTTAAGTATCCAGGCAACCGGAATTTTTGCATCCTTCAAGCATTGATTTATTTCCTTGTAAAAGAATTATCCAGTATCTAATTCCTTATTGCTTTTCTATAAAAGTCATAGAGACCTTTGTCAAGAAAAAGTGTTCTTTAAAAGTAGAAAGGGAAAAAAATCGTAATAATATTCGGAAAATTTTTGAAGCTTAGCAAAAAAAAAACATTTGCCGACGAACTAAAACTACGTCATCTCTAAACCTCTCTCAATAATATTACATTACCAATGGAATTTTTATTTCTTCATAAGGAAAGAAAGAAGAAAGCTAAATTACGTTGTAAAGAAAAATTTTTTTTTTCGAGAATCGGATTTTTTTTCGAGGATCAGATTTTTTTCGTGACTTTTTTTTAATAAAACACGTGCGAAGGCAGTGAAATGATGCAACTCATCTACGGCTTCAAATCGAGAAGAAAATTCTTATTGTTCTTTTTCCTCGTTAAAAAAATTACTTAGGCTTAATTTAAAGTCAGTTCTAAAGTTTTCCTTACCATGTAGCAGATAACATCAAACCCTTGCTCCTTTAGCCATACTAAAATACATGAAGTATCTAGACCACCACTGTATGCAAGAACAACAGTTTTGCTCGAAGAAACGGCTTCAGCCATTTTCTACGATAAGATCAAAGTAAATATAATCACACTTGAAAGAAGCCTTATACACGTAAGCTACAACTTACTATGTTGTTTTGAGGATATAAAGATCAACAATGTTATTTGTTTGAAGAGAGGCGATAGTGACCACTGATTGGCCAAGTCTTATTACGCTACCGGATAATACCAGTCATTTGAATATATGATTCTTTCACTTAGACTTTCAGTCTATAACCTTTTTACTTCCGGCGATTTTCACGACCGAATATTTTCGTCACTCCAATCAGAAAGTTCTTAGGGACGGACCATTAGATTTGGGAGGGGAGTGGGGGGGGGATTGGGAAGGGTTATGTTAAAACCAAAAAAAATTCGAGCTCAGCTTTAAAGAGTGAAATAAAAATCGTGCATAAGAAAAGTGCAAGCAAATCAGGTCCAAAAACATTCCTGCACAGCCATGAGGCGTAAAAAATTCCTGCACAAAAGAAATTGTCCAACCCCCTCCCCCCCACTCTAAAAAATCTAATGGTCCATCCCTTAGGTTCCTATGAGTCTAGTGAACAGAATTCAGGAAATTAAAAACACGGAATGCAAAAGATTAACTACGGCAACTTCTTTAGACCGCATTATCGCTTACCAGTATTTCAAACCCCTCCATTCCAATTTCGTAAAAAGCATGCCAGGTGGTTTTTCCCTACTTCTGAAAGCAAAACTTGAAAATGAATTGTGAGGGGAGGGGGGGGGGGGTAAGATATCAGTGTGAGAAAATATAAGCTAAGCAATAAGATTTCTAAATTTTATTCAAAGTACAAAGAGTGGGTTTGGAGTTTTGGAATCACTAAACCCACTAGGTTTCTCGTACTATTTTTTAACAACCTTCTGTATATTTTTACACATTTTTTCCTAGATTAGCTACAGTGCACAAAAAGCAGATTAATATTGTGCTAATTACTTTGATTCCTAAGGAATACTAAGTATCATAACTCAGTTATGCTGGACTACTGTCTGTTGTATTTAGATAAAATGTCAGTGAAAAGGTAAAGTAATGTAGGTAGTTTCTTTACTCGAAATTCAACTGCTATCAATGGATGCTGATGATGCACACTTTACACCCTCAGTGCTATGCAAATGACGTCACTTAGCACCTCTTTTAGGTTTTACTCTTTTCTTTACTCTCAGGAGTGGATCCAGTAATTTTTTAAGGGGGTGTCGTAAATGAAGAAATTAATACAGAGATATATATCCCCTGGATTCACCCCTGATTCTAATTATCTTAATTTTCTTATTATTTTTCATTATTAAGTGTCCACCCAAAGCACCCTTGAATCTGCCCAATGTTCCTTGTTCCTAATCGGGTCCTCTTCCTGAAGACATTGTTCTTACTTTTAACCTTTATTTTCAATATTATTTATGAATTTAACATTATTATCCCTACCACAATTAATTACAAAAAATATAAATACAGATGAAACTAGATGGTCAACACCATTTTCCCTTGTGCTCCTTTAGTTTCGATAATTTCTGTGTGTGCTTTAACTACTTCACTTAAAGAGAGTTCACAGCCAATAATAGGCCTTAACCAACCAGCCTCAGCTCCAGCATTTAATGCTGCAACAGTCTCCTTTTTCTCTTCGTGGTTGATGTTCATCAGCATCACTCCAAATATACTCGATTCTCTAGCCATAAGATCACGAGGGCAGATTTCGAATATTTCCTCTGTTACCGACCACCTAAAAGCAAAGATTGAGGCCACCTTGTTATGGCTATTATTAGCTCCCTATTATTTCTCTTTTGAACAGCTTTAATAGTCTGAATCAGGTGGTCCAAATGTCAATCTTTTTCTTGGTATCAACATACGCAATAATTAGGAGAAACCACAATCTTTTTACAGAGAATATTCGAAAGAAATATTGATTGAAATCAAAAATAATAAATAGCTATTAATAGCAATAAATTGTGGAAAATGTAACAGTAGAGCAAGTAATAAATCTGTGGACCCTTATTTAGAGATCAAAGGTACCAATTAAAATCTTTCACAGCCCTAGATCACAAATTGCAGGAACACCTTGCAGCAACAACTCTACAAGCTGTGTACTGTAATCAGGAGACAATCTGGTTCACCTTTTATATAAGGGGACTGCCTACTTTTGCAAATTAATTTAAACTTTTTTTTTAAACTTCAATTTTCCGAATTAAAATTTAATGCTGATCCCAAACCTGGAAAGAAAAATAGGGTGTCCCAAGCTCGTTTTCGAGATAATCAGCATTTAATGGAAACCTACAAGTGAGCTTTTGGAGTAAAAATTTCGACACCGGAAGTGATAAGAAAAAAAAAAAAGATTCATGACTGAGATAATAGTTATTTGCAGACTATATGATTGCACGAATGAAGGCTAGTCAATCATTCTACGATAATACATGGATATTTTCGACCAAAAGACAAAGAGATACATTGATTCGTCATATTTTGTAATCGAACAAAAATCCCCACAAAAATCTATTTTTTCATGTGTTACTGATTTAAACTTTTCCTAAAATGTTGATATAACCTAGATTTTTAGGAGTTTTTTCGAATAAGCTATTATTGCTTATAGCAAAATTTGAGGGTTTTGCCCTGTTGAAGCGTATGGTTCTTCAACGGTCATCAGATACTTACAATACAAGTGCCCCTTTATGCAAAAATGAATTCATATATTTCATAACGAAAAACCCTGAGAACAAGGAGCTCACTGGTTCATTTTTATGTTATAATGAAGAGATATAGATCACTGAGAGGGATCAATAGGTGTATTAGTATGATACAATGTATGTAACCTCTACTATGCTCTAAAGCCGATTTTGAGGTTCAGAGATAATTGAGATTTTAGCCAATTCATTGCTTGGTCACACTGAATTACCAATTTCCTAAAACAAGGTTTGCCGACATACCCCAACTCTGCCTCCAGTTGCCAACAGCTGCAGATCCTTGTGAAGGTTGACATTAGCAAGCATTTCTACAATTGCATCAACACCTTTTCCTCCTGTTACTTCCTGACAGAATAAATAAAGAATTTAGAACATTTTTAATAGCACTCACAGAATCATACTTTAACAACATTATTTACGACAGGGCAGGAAAACGACAAGCCCGCTACTTTCACGATTTTTTATTTAACTGAGTTCATATACCCCAAATTTTTAAGAGTTACATTTGTGTCACTCTGCTCCTAAAAACTTGTGACAAATTTTTGTCGAATTAGAATATATCTACTTATTAGTATCACGAAAATGTTATCCAGAGTTGCTGCTCTCAGCTTCCCCAGTTCCACTGGGAGCTGCTACACTGGCTACAAAAATGTCAGTTTTTCTGCTGATCAAAGTATCACCTCTCCCAAAGTACATGCTTTATATCTCAAATACGCATTCAATAAATATTGGTCACATTTGATATTTTGCTATTTGGCTCCAAAAGAACGTGTTCTAAAAAATATTGAACTCAAATGTGTAAAGCTTTCCTTTACTATGGTGAAGGGCCAAAAACCCTTTTTCTGCCCTGCCGTCATTTTCAGAAAAAAGTAACACAATTCCAATTCATATTATCCTGATAACCTACCTTTATTTTATCTACATAGTCTGGACTACGATGGTTAAAAGTATAATGAGCACCCGCTTTACGCACAATCTCTTCACCCTCAGGAGTCCCTGCTGTTCCTATGACAACCAGCCCATGAGCCCTTGCAAGCTGGCAGGCTGCTGTCCCAGCCTAGAATGATTTTAAAAGCAATAACAGATGTTAGAGTTACACTTTATTACCTTCAAACAATCATTGTTGCATTTTGATCAGTCCATATACTTTTTATTGTATTGACCCAAATGAACTCAACTCTGATATCTGCCATTTACAGTACATTGTATACTAATTGTTCAGTCCTAAAACCACAAAATAATACAATAATACCATTTGCAATATTGATATTTATTTATCAAAAAAATTAAGCTTACCCCTCCGCTCGCACCGTGCACTAAAACTGTCTCACCAGGGCGAACAAGTAGCCTATAAAAAATTTTTGCAAAATAAAAATCAATTATGTTAGATGGAAAACTTTATTTAGAATTAAAATTCTATCATTCAATAAGAAGAATCCAAGGTTAAAGGTTACATACATAGTTTGTGTTAAATAAATAATATTTTACATAGATTTTGGGTAAATATTTCTATAAAATGCTCATTGACACGTACATCATTCATTCTTTCATTCAATTATTACTTTAAATTATTCAATTAATTATTTATTCATTTACTCATTCATTCACTCATTATTAGTATAATGTAATGTAACAATATTAGTAAAAATCAATTCCACAATATGTACAAAAGTATTTACCTATGAAATAGTGCTCTGTAGGAGGTAAAATAAGGCACTCCTAAAGCGGCACCCTGGGTGAATGACAGCTCATCATGCAGCTTAAAGGTATCATTCTCATTACACAGTGTAAACTCAGCATACGTTCCTGTAAGACTGGAGAAGGTGTATACACGGTCACCAACCTGGGAAGCAGAAAGTACTAACATAATGAAGTAACTCACCAAACTACAACTTGCTCTTTTCCCCAGGGGGTGTACTCCCCTATATTCGTTATACGGGTACTTGCCGCCAAACAGGGTATGGTTTTCAGTGATTGTACTCTAGAACAGGGTATATAAAATCGCTCTCGCTCTGGAACAGGGTATATGAAATCACGCTCTCCTCTCTGGGAACAGGGGTATATATATTTATCACTACTGGAAGAGGGTATGGTTTTCAGTGATCTTGCTCTGAAACAGGGTACGAATTTCAGTGACAACTTACATTTCTTATAAACTTTTAATCCAAACATTCTGAAATTTGAGCAGTAAGATTGTTGTGTGTTGTGCTTTCATATTATGGGTTTATTTTTTTTCAAGAACCTCAACAAAATTATTATTTTTTAATTTCAAGCTAGTTTCTTGCTCATTTTGTTACTAACAGCAAATTGCTCATTCATTCATAGATTTTAATTAGAAAGTCTTTTTACTCGTTTATCGTTTTATTGGGGAGGTGCCACGCATCACACACGCCTCACACCCATCCTCTTGGTCCTTCTTTCTTGCATTATTTTTTTCTTTACTAAGTTTGTTCATTTTAAATAATCATTAAGAAATTTGAAGGCCAATAAAGCTGTTAAAAAATACCTTGAACTGTGTAACACCATCCCCGATTGAATGAACAATCCCAGCACCATTTGCTCCAGGTGTATAGGGCAGCTGTGGCTTCCTGGCATATGTACCACTTCTGATGTATGTATCAACTGGATTGACCCCTGCAGCATGTACCTTGATTAGCACCTGTTAATACATTTGAAGTATGGCTTCTATAAGAAAAGCACCTGTAAAGCAATGGTTACTCATAAAGCTATGTATTTCACTCTGCAGGGTGGCACACTGGGGGTCGGCATCACATTTCATGCATTGAGAAACCAGTTTTGAGTTTCAAATCACTGCTGTGTTCCTTGATTACAGACTCATTTACACAGGGTTAGCCTCAATTTTGTGCAGAATATTCACATGTTCCAGTCAAGGTTTGTTGAGTTTCAAAGTTTTTCTCAGTACATTTTATGTTCTTGACTAGTAGCAGTGAAAAATCTATTTGACAACCTTTTTTTTTATTTTTATTTTACAAGGGAACACTTAATAATCAGTGGCTAACAAACCTGTGACCCTCATTCCATGATCAAATTGGAATTTTAGGAGTTAATTTTTGCAGAGGGAGGAAAACCGGAGAACCTGGAAAAACCCTCGAAAGCACAGGAGAGAACCAACAAACAAACTCTACTCATATACAACACCGAACCCGACGGGACTCAAACTCAGGTCACATATTACCTGTCCTTTATCAACCCTTGGTATCGGAACATCAGTCATCAGCTTCAGAACCTCAGGCCCTCCAAACTGCGACACACGAACAGCTCTCATTACTTGTGCCGCACACATCTCCTAGTTATGTCTATTTTAGATATGAATGTTTAGTAAGCACTCTCCAAATTATTAGTATTTCTGCAACTAAGGGAGGGTGGGGTAGTGAAAACGTACAGGAGAACATTTAATATTCTTGGAGTGCAACCATGTGACTCAAAATCCCTTGAGATATGAATAACAAGAGAAGCTTTTGATCTCATAAGCTTTTAAGCATGTCTCAATAAAACAAGGAATGCTTTATTTAGCCAACAAAGATGGCGGCTTTGAGGTATATAACATGCTCCCAAAAATACAAATACAGTAGGAAGGAGGATACATGCACGAAAAAATTAATTAACTTTTAGACTCTCATTAGCTTTATTCAAACACCTTGTCAAATATTATTCCGACGTGCAGCCCTAGGAGCAGCTTCAGAATACCCGGCCATGCACTTTGTTTTAGTATGAAGCAAGTCTTTTGAAAACGATGCAATGACAATGGTAGAACAATAGGGGATGAACGTGTGCACCACATCATTAGGCCGGGTATTCCGTTGTGCCACAGATTAAAAACTAGTAATCGTAAAGGATTTACCTCTGTATTTGTACCTACAACTTTTAATTCTTTACAAGCTTCCAACAAAGACACAACACCGCGGTCAAACGTCTGCGCATGCGTGAAGGTCTAGAATCAAAATGGCGGATAATCTTACATGTTTTTCTGGATGAGTAAACTGTTTTCTTCGATCTTTTCGGATTGCAGCCCTGTTGCATACGTTGTTTTGTGATTTTCTTCCCTCTTATGTCGTGGAAGATAAGTGAATTACACAAAATGTCCACAGCAGAGGATATTCCTATTGATTTTTTGAAGGAAACCAGAAAATCCGAAGGAAAATGATCTTATATAAGATTGCCGAAGGTGAGTTGATCATGCTTTAATTATTTTACAGGATTGATCGATTGTACTACAGTGCAGATATGTACCGCTGCGACATGATATACTATCTTAAGCCTTTATGTGCTAAGAAGCGTCAGTCAATGAAAATGCTTGTCAAACATTTTTAAATTGAAGTCAAATACATAAGATTGTTTACTTGACTTTTAAAGGCTGCAGAGCCAGCACTGAATCCATAGAAAGTATTCTTAATTAAGCACTCCACGAAGCAATAAATTTACAATTACAAACAAGAACTTTACTAAAACTGTAGAATATCAAAACTTTAGCAAACCTTTTCCATGGTGTAGGTATAAGATTAGAAATTCAGATGACTTCTCAATACCAAGATTTAACACTATAACATATGGGAAGCACAGTATAAGGTATATATAGGTCTTTTCATTTGGTCAAAGCTTGATAAATCGCTCAAAATGGCTGAATCAATTAATAAAATTAGAGATCAAGAAAGGAAGTTGGACTTGGCCATGACTATCTCTGCTCAGGAGTGTAAAGACTGCTTTTTGTGTCTAAATTAATTCATGTCTCTACTTGTTCTATTGAATAATTTAATTTTTATGGGTAATGCAGTGTGCTGCAGTTTTCCATACTCGCGAACTCAGATGTCCTGATAGTAGTTTCAGTGTCTGGATAGACGTGGGGCGTCTGATTTGGCTGGGGTGCAAACCTGTGGTACACAGCTATCATTTTATTATCTACACATATAATTCATGTATAACATACCAGTTGCACTAGGGATATTGGAGGGGAGAGGGTAGAGTGGGAGGGGGGAGGGGGTGGAATAGATGGTGTTGGGGTGGGAATGTAAATAGGAAATAACTAACAATTAACTATGGATTTTAAGGGTTTTTATTAGGGTCAGATAGGTGTCTCCAATTAGTTTCTTAATTGTAAGCTAGAAAGAAAGACACGTTAATAAGGTTATTGTTATTATTATTATTATTATGTAATATCAATGTCGATGGATTTTGTATGGATATAATTATTTCTTAAGAAAAGTTACTGTACACGTTATATATTGTTTATATATTGCTTATATATTGTTTTGCATTTATGAAAAATCCATCTAAATCTTGCAGGGTGATCTTACCAACCAATGCTCCATAAATTAGTTGCCATGAAGATGACTGTCCATGAGAAGAATGTTATTTGCCTGGCCAATTAAACACACAGACATTTAGCCATTGATGATAATGATGGCTGCTATATTGGGTTCTTGAACAAGTCTTTGCAAAAAGTATGCCAGTGAAGACTGTGGGACAGCTGGATTTGTAATGTTTAATAAACGAGCAGGAGTGTTTTATCGGGTATAAAACACAAGGCGTAGCCGAGTGGTTTTATACCCGATAAAACATGATCTGCAAGTTTACTGAACGGCTTTAAAAACTCATGATGTAAGTTCTCATATTGGACCGAAAACTTTACGAAATGAACCAAGTTTGATAAAGAAAATCCAAATTAAAGTTTATGCAAATGAAGACGAATCTATATCAGATATAAAACCTCCTTCATGGTCATGATTTCTATTGTTTCGTTCATGAATGATTAATGACTTTTTAAAGTATTAATACAATCCACATCGAAAGAATCATCAACAGTAATTCCTTGAAATGAATGATTAGACAGATGTATATCACTGCCTCAGATACATAAAAGTGAATTGGGCGCCCACCAGTAACTTGATCATGTATGTTGTTGCCCTTTGCGATACAGGATGTGATTACCATTTGCCACAATATTGACATCGTTTGGTCAGGGATTGGTAAAACTATTCTGTTTGCTATATAACACTTTGAAAGAATGATATTGATGAAAGTGCATGCTGTTAAGCCATTTCTTCCATTAAGTGTGGACTGTGATATCTGCTTTTCAAATAACCAGAACTTTCCATATTGAGTTGAAACAGATAATACATGGGCATGATGAATTCCTTGGCCAGATAGAGAGCCAGAAGAGTTTGCACTTGAATTTGAGCTTCTTGAAGGTTGAGGGACAGAAAATGTATTTAAAACTGTTTCAACATGGTTCTTCCAATCTGTGGATTCATAATAGTCAGGGCCATGACTGTTTATATCTGGAATCTTTATCTGGACTGTCTTCATTTTCCTCATTATTACTTATATTATTGGTACTGTTAGATGTACTTGTAGGCAAAAGAAGAGATGTGTTAAAAGAATTTGTCAGTTTATCCAATTTGTTCATGAGTGGCTGAGAGCAGTGAGGATAATGTTTCTTTATATAAATTTTCTAGATATACCATTTATGACTATAGTAATGGTAAAAGGGTAAATTATACACCGTGAAAAGATGAAAAAACCTACTGACGTTTCAGACGCTAGTCCTTCGTCGGAGTAAAAGACTATATGACTATATTAGGTGTAGAGTGAATGTTGTCCTTTTCAAGAGATAGGCAAATAGCTGGAATAGTAGGTTGGATTTCTAAAAGAGAGGAGACCATGTGGGTGGCAAGAGACAGTTTGAGGCTGGTGTCTGGTAATCTAATGGTATAGATATTGTGAAAATCATCAAGTAAGAGCATCATAAAGGAATGTTTCTGTAAACAGTCAAATAGAAAAAAATTAGGAGATAAAATTAATATAAGATTGATTTATCTAAAGAAAAAAGAAAAACAAACTTTAGTAGCATTTTGAACATTGCTATGCAGGAGAGTGGGGTAGTCCTTCTGTAGTTGACCATTGTGGCGATCTACAGTTCTTGGAGCTATACTGTATCCCAGCACAGGCCCGATGTTCCATGGTTATTCAAAAAAGTTCCTATGTCTTTTTGCAATAGTCCCCTTCACAATTCCCTGCGCCATCTTGAAAGGTAGCCGTGCCTTTGCATCGAAGCGAGATGAACGGTGAGCTTGTAATGATAGAGACGTGAATAATTGTTCAAGCTCACCGTTCATCTCGCTTCGATGCAAAGGCACGGCTACCTTTCAAGATGACGCAGGAAACTGTGCAGGGGTCTATTGGGAAGTTTTTTTAATCTATTAAAATAATAGTAAAATTGAAATTGAACACTTCATTGTAAAAGAAATATTTTAGACATGAGAAAAATGTAAATATTTACTACCTGAAGTAAGCAATGATATGGATAAGAACAACAGTTCTCTGTTCTTGAAGGTACCATCTTTCTTTGCTGGTTTCAGGTTTTATTATAGAATTTAGGATCATATCAAATAGTCCAGGAGAATGTTCATCTACAAAATCTTTCATCAAAGCAGGGTTGTACAGTGTGTAATCTTCTTCATCATTGTGGTGGTACAATGCAAGGTGAAATGCTTCCACAAGATTCTCAAAAGAATTTTCTTTTTAAAGAAAATTGAACACCAGTAAAAACCATAGTTAATAAAAAACAGTAGTGAAATCAGATCATTTCTGATGGCCATGCTTGTCATTTTTGAAGGAGAGTACCCTGCTATGATGCATCATTTATAACACATTATAACAATTACCACCAGGGTACTCTGCTTCAAAAATGACAAGCATGGCCATCAGACTGCCTTCTTCAAATAACAGCATTTTTTTGTTTCATCCACGTTTTTTAGTTTTATATTCCTGCTCCGAGCTTTCGGGTTACAAACCTATCTTCAGGGAAAACTGAATCAGTTAACTATTAACTACGACTTTTCTACACTTCGTACACCACATATTTCCTGGTTCATTTTTTCCTTTTCCATGCTCATCAATTGCAGGAAAAAGTCTTGAAGGTATCGGGACTAAAGTTGTAGAATGCTGGTCGCAAGGAAAAGAGCAGCGATTGTAGCTTCCTTTTCTATCTCATTTTTGTGCCTTCGACAGACTAGAATTTTCTGGAATTTGTCCAGCCCTTGCTAACTTCGAGTTTACCTTGAAAAGGCTTCCTGAAGGACAGTTATCTTTATGGGACCGACTTTTTGGTGCTTTTTCACAACCATAGCTACACACAAAGCTGACACTCGTAGCGATTATTACTAAAACCACGAAGGAGAAAACTTTAATTGCGTTTTTCTCAAAATGTAAAACGAATAAAAAAAGTGTAAACCGAGAATAGTTTGAGGATATGACAGAGAGTATATACGGAAAATATTGAGCTTAAATATCCAGGGAATTTCTTATAAATCAACTTTGAACTCATCCGTCCGACAATATACTAATGTTTACAAATAAAAATATGGCGCTCCTTAACATGGTGCTACGCATGCGCAGACATTTGACCGCGGTGTTCAAAGACACGCGCTTCTATTTTGTAACCAGTTTCCTCTCTTCCTTGTACCACAGGCCACCCACACTATCAGGGGCCCTCTGACTTCGTCTCCTGATATAGACCCTCTTCTCCCTCGGATCTTTTCTCACACATATGCACCAAAATTATTATCCCATCAAGTGGTCAGTATCGTCAGAATCACCAAAATGTAACTAAGCACAGGGAGCCCAACTGGAGTTTTTAAGGAAGCTAAAAATTAAACATTTTTTACCCAAGCTTTTTTTATTGTAGCCCTTACAGAAGTTTGCACTAATTGTACAATGTTGTTAGATAACTTTTTCACTAATATGCACTCTTCTAACTCTATTTAGGCAGGGTGACCCAATAGACACCCTTGCTTATGACGTCAAAGCAGCTCAATTTGGAGGACAAAACAAAAGAATTTCAATCTCATGAGAATTGGAAACCTATTGATGTGTCCTCCAAATTGAGATGCATTCCAAGGTGCTAAAAGTGACAAAAAGCCGACAGTGTTTTCAAGGAACCAGCAGAATTTTCCCAGCCGATTTTCTATTCTGCAGATTATCATGAGACTTCTTGGCATCAACAAGAGGAATCTTTTCAACTGAACCAAAATCAATCTTTCCATCAGCCACCAATTGGAACAGTTCGGTGGCCATTTTGCGGTAAAGGGTGGGGTCACTTGTATATGGAATATGGGAGGCAAAAGTTAGGAAGTAGGATCCTTTGCCAAGCATTGTGGGATCTATGGGGTCTGGGTTTCCAGAAGCACCTCCAAAGAGAACCATGGTACCACGAGATGCCAAGCAATCAAATCCTAAAAAGCAACGAAAATAGATGTTTGACAAATTTTTTGGAGGTAATACTCCCATTTTGAGTTGGCCTTTGCTCAGTCTTAGCCTCAGTAGTGTACAAATGTGTTCTTTTCTTTCATTGTATTAGTAAAGAACGTACTACTACGAAAAAATATGAGTTGATTCAAATTTCACTGGTTTTGGTTGAATGACTGAATATTTTAACCCACAGCTGTTGGCGAAGGCTGAGCAAAATAGAACTCAAAACTGGAATAATTTGCACAATTTATACTTTATTTTTATTTCTTGAATTATGCAATTTTTTTTATCTAGTCCAGTTAAAACCACAATTGTACCATTACAAATCAATAAAATCTTGTGCTATGATAAATCACATAAATCATAGTAAGATAAACCAGACCCAGAAGAATAGCTGTATTTAGCTTGCTGAATAATGTTTTCGAATTTCTATCAGACCACATGTCATGCTCTTGAGTCACGAGAATAAGATCCTTAGTTTCAATCGTATCCATATTTTATGATGATGATTATGATTTTTATAGTGCCCTTTTCTATGTGGATATAATCAAAGGCACTTTACATGGAGTTGTGAATGACAGATTGCTTTATGCAATTTACAAACACGAGATGGTAAGTATGAAGTGTAGGCACTGAGGGTGGTCACTGCCAGGGTTTCTTTTTACGTCCTCAGTGGATCTTTTATGTCCCCCATTTTTACTGTAGGTTAGGAAGGGTTAGGAGACAGGGCCTACGGTTTAAAGTCATTGTCCGAGGTTGAAGGTCTAACCATATACAGATATTATTACAAAGGCAGCACCTTCTCCTCAGTTATTTTAAGACCGTGAGTGTTGGTCTGGCCGAGGCTTGAACCACGACCTCTGGCACAACAGACCGCCGCTCTTACCAACTGAGCTAACCGGGTACCTTCTAGATCTCATGCACAAAATTTGTCATATAAAGAAATGATGCTTTGGGGAATGACACATGGTCTGGAAAACATTACGCCTAAGCTAAAAAAATCTAGCTGTGTTTGTAAAGTGAAACAAAATGATTACAAACCTTTCAAGAAAGTTGTCTTGCCCACACCATCATAGATGACATTGACTCCTTTACCATCTGTGAGACGCTTGGTCTCTTCAACAAAGTCTTTCTGGGAGTACAAAATGACTTCATCGGCTCCAGCAGCTCTGGCTCTTGCAGCTTTGACTTCCGTGCTACAGGTACCAATGACATATGCGCCTACAAATAGTTTGAGGAACACTTGTTAAGAAGGATGGAGTTATTCAGGTGTGAGAAGTTTAAGTTAATTTGCAAGATGTGATCCTATTGGAATGCACACATGTGTAAAACAATATAATATGATAACCTTTCCCCAGCCTGGCCCCTAAACCTAACCCATCACAGGGGACGTTGCAAATTCGTGAAGCCCAGCCCACAGTGTACAATGTACACTATATATTGATCATATCAATATGCAGTTTATTATGTCACCTTTGAGTTTAGCAAGCTGACAGAGTAGATTACCAACACCGCCAGCAACACCCTGAATAAGAACTTTAGTATCAGGCTTGATAGGAAATACAGCCTCAGTGAAACAATATGCTGTCAACCCTTGCCATAAGGTACTTGCAGCCTTTTCTAGAGACACACCCTGAGGAGCCTTGATGACACGCCAGGACGGCACTTTACTGAACTCTGAATAGGAACCTACAATGATATTGGAAAGCAAATATTTTAAAGAGAAATTTCTCTCACATACTCCCATTTGTTTAATTGGCATTTAAAAATAGTGCCCTTCACAGTTCCCTGTGCCACCATGAAAGGTAACCATGCCTTTGTATCGAAGTGGGACAGCAATGACCATGCAGTGAGAGAGAATATTTTAATTTATTTAACAATTATTTACATGTCTCTAATAATAATAATAATAATAATATTATTATTATTATTATTATTATTAATATTAATAATAAATAATATTAATAGATGATAATAATAGTAATTTAAAAAATATATATTATAATAATTTTATAGACAATGATTATAGTAATAATGAATATAAAATAACAAATATATGTACAAATTACTTATTTATCAATAAAAATATATTTGCAAAATATTTTTAAAAGGTTAAAAAAAAGAAAAAAGAAAAAAGATTTAAAAAAAATATATTTAAAAGTTAATCTAAGTAAATGACTTAATGGATCCTTGGACAGTGTCAATGTCAATATCACAGTTATGTATATCATAAGGTGTTCGCCTTTTTGTTCTTGAACCTCTCAAGCATACAAGTGCAGAATGCAGAAGAGCAAATGATGTTTTAGCACGAATCCAAGAGATTGTTTTTGCGTATTGTCCTCCTTTCTTGTGTGATATCTTGTCAGCCAAATGACTATGATATGCGTGGCACTCGTTACCCATCCCCCCTGTGGTCGTAAATACCAATGGTGTAAATGAGCCATGCAAGATGTCTATAACTCTCCTTAAGTATTGACGCTTTTTCTCATTTTCATGTAGTCGATATATATATCTGTTGTGGTTCTAGTTCACGGTACGATTCGGCATTGGCACGCGTATGTATATCGAGTCTTGCGTCTTGAGCTTTGTTATAATAATAATAATAATAATAATAAAATAATAATTCTTTATGCACATTGATAAAATACAATCAAGTGGTGGGCTAGCCTCCTTCGCAACCGTTCTAAGGGTCGTCACGCAACGTTTCCCACAAACGTCTGCTTACTTGAGCCGAACATTCCTTTCCCTGAATTGACCAATCAGCACGAACCTACTAAAAACGAGAAGGTTCATGCTGATTGGTCAACAATTCAAGAAGTGTTTCAGCATATTCGTAGTGTTCATTGGAAAAAATTGCCTTTACATTTGGAATATTTGCTCTTTTCGATCTCGTTCTAGAGCAAAAGGTTGTGTTATATAGTATATAGTTATATAGCACAAGTAAACTGCGTGACACAACATCCTTAATGTAAATATTCTGTTGTTCGCGAACTACCGTAGTTAGCGTGGTCGAGGCTACTAATCCTGAAAAAAATGTTTAGCTAAAGGATAGTGTAAGCTTATAAAATCAGCAAAAATATGGTTCTAAATTTTGACAAATTCCTATGAATCATATGCCAAAATGTTCAGGAAAGAGTGGGGTTCTGGTTCTGTTTTATTTCAAGGAGAGACAATTTTCTAGCTTGACCCCGGTTATGTCACTCATTTTCTCTTGTAAAATACATCCAACAGCGTACATTCAACTAAAAAAATCTACCAACTGTTTATTGTAAATCGCTTATCTATCAAGCCCTGCCACTATGTTTTGACGTTCTGAACACCAGAGAATCGAAAAATAACATCGTCATAGTAATATCGAAACTTATCAAGTTACACTTTTCCAATTTATCTTCTTTGTCGATACTTCTCGTCTTTCAAAATAATTCCAAAGCAATTTTTGACAGCACGCGGCATTCCTTTAAAGTTGTCGCGAACTTCTAACGCAGGATTTAATTGTCTCTTGATAAGACAATAGGCCAATTTTGATTGGCCCATAATGTCGCATCGATAACAATGGGAAAGGAATGTTCGGCTCAAGTAAGCAGACGTTTGTGGGGAGGGAAACGTTGCCTGACGACCCTAAGAACGGCTTTGAAGGAGGCTAGTGGTGGGCTAAGAAACTAAAACATAAAAGGACTAAAAATACTAATATTCATAAATTAATCTGTTAGAAAAACTATTTGTGGTGTATTTTCTAAATAATAATCAACTACACTAAACCATGTGCTTTGATGCTTGTCTCTTTATTACACACATGCGCACTCGCACGCTGCACACCTAACAAGGGTGGGGTGGGTAAATCCACCAACACTACACTATTCTTAAAATGTTCAGTGTTAACTGCAGGCATAGTAGTACTTGACCTTCTTGACTGCAGTTTTCTTATCTACATTTTCTATCATTGCAAGGTCACTGTCTTTCTTGCTTTGATGCCAAGGCATAGTTGTTACCTTTCAGCTAGTTACCTTTCACAGATCGGTTAGTTTACGAAATATTGAAAATTGCGGTAATTAATTAATATAAAAAGAGCAGCAAAAAAACACCATAATTTATTATGTACAAACCTACTCCTACACCAATGTATGCTACATTGTCTCCTTTAGAGATTCCTTCTACATCACTGCCAACCTTCTCCACCACACCTGAACCTTCAAAACCCAATGTGGAATTGAGAGGAAACAGTTTTCCCATGTGACCATTGCGAACAACAATGTCAATGAAGTTAACACCACAGAAATGGTTCTTTACTAAGACCTGCAAATAATATTAGGGTATCAAGGTTGGCTTAGCAGTAGTAAACTAATCTCTCAAATTTAACTGAGTATGCAAGGTAGTATTTTCAAAGGATTATTTAAGTTTGAACATGCAGCCTTGCATGGACTGCTTTGTGTTTGACCAGTAAACTGGTATGTGGAATGAGGTGAATTTCTGAAATCGCAATCGTCCATTTTAGCAAAGTTTGTTAGGTCTTGACTAACGTTAACCTAGAATTTGTGCAGAACCATTATGTGTTCCAGTAAGGTCCATGGAATTTCAAGTGTGTGTGGTTGTTGAAGTTGTGCATTCTTTACTTTACCAATTGTATTTATGAATGTTTTGACTTTAAAATGAGCCCTGCGAAAATGAATCTGCATCAAGAAACAGAGCGGTATTTTACGAGTTAAAAAAAGAGGTGTATTTTCTGTTGCAACCAAATGACATTGTTATGGTGGCCATCATAATCAAAGTAATTAATTCCATGACATTGTCAGAGTTTTCAACAGCATGGCATGTACCTGTGTGGAATGTCATTGAAACACCTTGATTGACCTCCACCAAAACCTACTTCCTCTTAACAGGAAATTTTACGATTTTGCATGCGTGATTGCTAAGCGCTGAATCTGTCTAAGATTATATTTTATTATATAATTACCAATGAAATATCTATTTTTATCTATCTAAAAGCCAAAACATACTTTATTGATAATTATATAATAAACAGAATATTACATGGCCGCTTGGAGATACGAATTTTATCTTCGCGCGCCCATGTTATATTACCTCTATTTTCGATATCGACAAGGTTTTATAAGCAACTTCCCAAACCACTAATACTAAGGGTGGGAAAACACAAAAGAGTGACTAAAGAGCAAGAAAACACCTAATGTTAACCTTAGAGTAACCTATAAATATCTTTTCGGCATCGTTTATAGTAATACGATCGAAAAGATAAATGTCTGCTCATTTTAAATAAAAGAGAACAGCTCAGATGTACGTGGCGTCCTGACAGTACAAACAAACGTACATGCATGGCGTATAACTGGACGAAATACGAAGTACCAGTAAAGCGATCTACTCATAGGAAAGAAGCTTGCTTTACAAATAAAGGTTCATTCTAGTCTTAAGATACAGAAAAAACCCTATGGTAATCGTAAATTGTAAAAATTAAAGCTATAAAATGACAATAATATTGTAATAAAGTACAGAGGGACCGACAACGCGACATCAAACCTTACTTCGCCTTTTTCAGGTTCTGGAATCGGAACGTCTTCATACGATAGCTTGGATGAGTCTCCATATTCATGGACTACTACTGCTTTCATGGACATGTTGGCTACGCAAGTCTTGTGGAGTTGGCTGGAAAGACTTTTGAGAGGAAAAGAAGATACTCGGACAAACAAAAGTCGAAGCATTATCACATGACCACAGGTAGCCCAAACAATGACAGCCCGACCTCAACGAATTGAATGAATGATTAATTAATAATAAAACAATAGATAGATTTGAGTTCTTCTGTAATTACCTTTCACTTTCTTAAAAAACAAAGACCTCGGGGAAAGAAAGAAATATTTTTTTTCGAAGATGGGCTACCTGTGGATCCATATCGACGGTTTGAAGAAAGGCCATATGGCAGCTATATCATGTTGTGGTGTTAACCAATGACGCTAATGAGGAATCTTTAATTAAATATACCACCATATATGGCATCCATGACAGAGAATTGTGAGCCAATCTAGGGGTTCTCTTTGGTAAATGAGAGGATTTCATTTATCATACATGCCCCTCCCCCTCTGGTCTCTTTAGTTGCATGGGTGGGGTCAAGTTCTAGGTGCACACAGACTAAACAGCATAAGGAGGCAATCTGTCAAAGCAAATGCGATAATGGAATTTACTAGACTTTTTTAATACCCTACACTACAAAAAAAATGTATAATTTGAGTACTAATGTTTTTTACTATTTTATCCATAAACGAGGTTAATCAACCCAATTATTACCTTAATAAGACCTTTCCATGATGACGTCATTGACCTCTACTATCAGACTCCCTCAACACTTTCTTTTGTTCAGTTAAGTAGAAAAATTTGTCTTTCTATTCTCATAAGGGAATTTGAATTTAAATAAGAAAGAAAATTTGCCAAGCATTATGGTAGTGGGAGTCAAATGATGCCATCTGGTGCACCTCCTGTTAACCATTTAACCTCTTTCTTGGTTTCAAAGATACATGCCAAAGTAATTTGGAGGTTTGATACCCTTTACTACAAAAATGTATAGTATTTGATACTAATTGTTTTTTTACAAACTAAATCAATAATGTTAATTAATCCATTGTGTAGTTTTAGAAATTATTCATCCCCCCTGGGGGTAATTGGGGGTTCTTTAAGGAAATTCCTCCATGGGGAGGGGGGCATAGATAATTGGAACTACATTAGTAAGTGAACCTCTTTTTTGGTTCCAGAGACACATGCTGAAGTAGTTTGGAGGTCACAAAAATGGCAAAAAAAAAACCCTCAGCTGTTGTCTGAACAACTTTTCTCAATACTCAAAACTAGAGCAAGGTTGTCAGAGTCACTAGAACCACAGTAAAAACAGAGGGATACAAATCAAGACAAATATAATGAAAATGTCATTTGACCACTGAAATGGGGCTTTCATTTCAGTTTTGACGTCACTCTTGCATTGCTATTTGAAACACAGAGATTGTAGGTCATTGAAAGCCTGACATTACACAACCAAGCAGTTCTGTTAAGTCATCTTTTAACTTCAACTTGACAACCAGGAAATACAGAGATCATAGGTTGACACAGGAAGCCCAAATGAAAATGCCACATATTACATAACAGAGCAGTTCTGCTGATTGGACTTCTTACTAGAAGCTGAATAAGTAAAGTCTTCCATTTGTTTTTCCATAGCAGATGCCAGGTTTGCTCCTTCCATTCTAGTAGGATCGTATTGAGTGTTTGAGGGCATATGGTATGCAGCAGCACTTGGCGTAGTGCTATATGGGTTTGATGGCAAACTAGTTGATCTAACATAGCTATGGCTCGATGAAGAAGGCAAGCTTGAGCCACTATAGCCGTAACTTGTTGAAGAAGGAAGAGATGGTGTTGTTCTCTTGGGGGGCCATGTTACAGTCATATCAAGGCCACCACTGTGTTCTATCTCTTGACGCTTGTATGTGATCAGATATGCAGGGTAGTACTGATCGACATCAAAAACCACAAAAATCTTAGGGTTATCCATCTTATCAACACAGGAGTCATACAAGTCACTGTGAGGGTCATTGGCATCCTTGTGTGGAGGCCTCTTGTATTTCTTATCACCTTTGGTGTACGAGCCAACAAGAACCTTGGCAACAAATATGTATCGTAGGTGATCCTCATCTTCTGGGCAGTAACAATCACTGAGAGAAGAATCTCTGGCAAAGTAGGCTCCCTCGCCATGGATATTGCCTGTCACTTCCCCATACAAGCGCCAATCAAAGTTTTGTTTACAAATGGGACGTATGTTGCGGTGTGACGTGCCATGGAATAGAAACCTCTCATCTACACTTTGATCACTTGAGGCACCAGAGAGTTTCTGCATGTGAGTCTTCTTCCTTTGAATCAATATATAATAATAATTTAATATATAATTTATTTCAGGAAGGAATAGTGGTGGAACTCTAACAGGTAGCAAATATACTCTTTTTTAGTATGCTTTTTTATGAAAAAAAATCAGATAGTAGATGAAAATCCTATGGAGTGCATCTCTTTGTGGTAGCAAATCCTAAGAAGGGTAAAATGTTTTTCGTTTTGATCCCTGGAGGAATCCCATTTTAAGCCCAGGCATTCCAAGGGAATCTCCATTCCAGCCAACCTACATTTTGCCTCTAGCTGCTACAGAAGATAATTAGTTACCCGAGTTGATCTTCTACCTTTGAAAGATAAATGACTCCAGATCCTAGGGAAGGGAATCCCCTTTTCCTTATTGAATACCCATAAAGGGAATCCTTATTTCTTCCAAAATGCATTTTTGTTTATTTATACCTTGGAAGATCTCCAACCCCATTCCTGTGCAGGGAATCTCCTCCCCACATAACCAGGGAATCCTCATTCCCCTCTTAGTATATGGTGCTCTAGCTGCTATATTAGAGCATTACCAAAGGTATGTCTCTACTTTGGGTTCCAGCTCCAGTCCTTAGCAGGGAATCCCCTCCCAAAATATGACTAGGGAATCCCCATTTCTGCTGCTATACATGTAATTTTAAAATAGAGTATTACCTTAGGTATTTCTCCATCATAAAAGGGTTTTGAACTCTGTCAATAGAGTTAATCACAACCTCCTTGTCACCAATGGAACCCAAAAACTTTGCTTCCATTTCTTTGAATTCCTTGGAACTTCTTTTCAGTGGGTATAGAAGGAATTCTTGACATCCTGCCATCTTTACCCAGAGTTGGGGTAATTCTCGTATGTCCTCAATTGGCAACTTGTGAGTGATGCTAAAAGAAAGAATACAACAATAGTCATTTATAGAACCTCTGTTGAATGTTGAATCCCAGACATCCTGAATTTAAATAGCTAGTCGTCTCAGACCCCGTCAACACTATGCCTGGATAAATTTGAATCCACAACTTTCACACTGAAACCCAAAAAAAGTCCACACATGAAAATTTTGCATCCACATTAGTCTGATCAGAGGCAGCAAAAACGCTTCATTGCACATCTGAGCATGTGCATCGAAGATGAAATTGAGCCCGTGGTGAATGTTAGCCTTCCTGCCATGTTCCCATGACAATCATGATGTCATCGTATTCAAAAAACGTCACGTACGAAATGTTCTCTGTCCACACTAATACGGCTAGCTGGCGTTCTCAAATTGTTCCACTTTGGAGACCATATTCGAAAAAATTCGTTCATTTAGTGAAGAATTGTTCCTGGATTCACCCGGACTAGTGTGGACGGTAGGCCTAACCAAATAAATAAAAATTCCGATTCAAATTTATCTGGCATAGTGTGGACAGGGGCCTGAAAAACAATGACATATTTTACCTTCTTATGTTCTCAAACTCTTGTTTGCTGACATATTGAGGTCTTCGGCATACCTCACGTTCAGTATAATATTCAGGGTTCAGATTTTTCTGGACCATAGGCTTCTGTCGAAAATAGAGTCTGTAGTTGTATGGCTCTATGTGAAAGTCAAATGTACTGTGCCCTTCGAGAAAGTGCTTCTCTATGGTAGCAGATGAAGGTCCTTTAGAATTCTTTTAACAGAATAACAGGAAAAGTGTGAGAAATCAAGAAAATGAAGTGTGGTTCCAGAAAATATCCATACCCCACCATGGAGAAAACTGGAAATTTCTTGTGGGTGGGGGGTCTGAGCAAAAACAAAATTTCAAGGTTTGTATGGAAGAAAATTAAAAAATTCCAGATGGGGCGTGGAAATTTATCCCCACACCCCCCACCTCACCCCCAATGCCTTAACACTCAGTAAGAAAGTCATGCCCCTCCTGTTAAAGTCAAACAGCAAACAACAAGGAAAATGAAAACTCTGGCTCTCCAAAAGTCCAAATGTTTACTGATGACCACCCTCTAAAGCCCCAGCCCCCCCCCCCCCAAAAAAAAATAAACTCGTCTAAGAGTACATAGCATGACAGGGTTTCAGTATGCTCCCCCTGACCCTCTTGCACTGTTAAGCTGCTGGATTGTCATTCATATACATGTATTGTGAAACCCTTTGATAAAGGCATAGTGCTTACTTCTTGGGGTTTATATTCTGTAAATCCATCTGGTCCTTTCCAAAGCCAACTCCATTTAGTTGCTAGTGGACAGTCAGGGATATGAACCTCTGACTCAGTAGAGAGCCTCTTGAGGGGGAAATTTGGTCCTTCCTCGTCAAGTGGTTTGATGTGCATTTCATCGAAATCAACTTTGTAGAAATAAGATTCATTTTGTTCAGATCTGAAACAAAAGAAATGCATTATTTTATGTTCAGAATTTTCTGAACTACACATCATTTTTTTCTATCTTATTTACAAAATCATTCAAATTTTTAATTATAAAGTCGGGGCACAGCTAACAAGCAGAATAAATTCAAAGAGGAATGTATGAAAAGTGAAAAACCAAGAGAAAACCCTTGAATCAAGGGAGAAATGCAGCAAGCTCTACTCACACGATGGGGAGTCCAGGGACCAGAGACCCTAGAGGTGAGATGTGAGTGCACTAATGCTATGCCGGCCCGAATTGATTCCCAATAAATTCAAAACATTACTCACTGTGCAATAGAGGAGGATGAAGAACGATTCAGACTCAAAGTTATTAGTGCATCTGAAAGGCTTTCATTACAGAAAACTCTCTCAAGGTTCAAGTTTTCAATGTCGTTAAGCATGTGCCATTTGTTGTTCACCATGTAGATCCACTGATATGGCATAGGACAATGGTGACCTGTACACTTAGGGCCTTTCTTACATCGGTTAAGAAGAAATTTCAAACAAATGTGACTTTGCAAGTTGGAACTAATATGGTCTGAAAATAAAAATGGGGAAAAATAACTAAGATTTGACAAAAGACAAAAATACTGACAATAATAATAATAATAATAATAATAATAATAATAATAATAACAAAAATGTCTAAAAATGGGAGAAATGCAGCAAGCTCTTCTCACACGATGGGGAGTCCAGGGACCAGAGACCCTAGAGGTGAGATGTGAGTGCACTAATGCTATGCACTATAATTAATAATAATAAATAATATTATTTTAAAAATGTTTAATAATGATGATAATGATAATGATGAAGAAGATGATAGTTTATTACAGTATACATTAAACTTAGTAAATTCTGACACTTACAAGAGTTTTCATTGATGATGATGAAGAAGATGATAGTTTATTACAGTATATATTAAACATAGTAAATTCTGATACTTACAAGAGTTTTCATTGATGATGATGATAATGACGATGATGATGATAATGATGATGATGATGATGATGATGATGATGATAATGATGATGATGATGATGATGATGATGATGATGAAGATGATAGTTTATTACGGTGCATATTAAACTTAGTAAATTCTGAAACTTACAAGAGCTTTCAGCTGCACTAGATTCAGACTTTTTCCTTTGCTCTTTCTTCACAGCTGGTGGTTTTTGATCGACATGTACAACGTCATCGCACACCAACAACGTCTTGGCCAAGATGTACCCATTCACCTGTGGGGGGCCTTTGATTTTATACCTCTGTAGTATGCCTTTGGTTGCCGGGGTTATTAGCGCATTATTGTGCATTAAGTGGCAAGTTCCTTTAGGGCACTTCTTTTTCCCATAATTCTTGCAAATGTGGATCCTTGTGCAGTGTTTACCAAGAGAACATTTTCCATTGTTGTAGTCTAAGCAGACTTGGGGAGTTGAGGACTGGATCTAAAAATGGAAGTGGTAAAATTAACAAATTTCCGATGGTTTAGCTTGGAATGTCCTCTTATTTAAGCACAGGTAGCGAAGCGGTGAGATCGCTTGTCTCTCACCTATGTGACACGGGTTCGAGTCCCACTGAGCTCGGTGTCGTATGTGAGTAGAGTTGTTTGTTGGTGGGGATCTCCAGCTGTTTTTCCCTACGCAAAAATCAACTCCTAAATCCAAATTGGAATCACAGTGGATAAATAGCTAGTCTGTTGAAATGCCACTACTAAATCCCATTTATTTATTTATTATTTATTATTATTATTTACCATAATATGACATCAACAGTAAATCAAAATGTTATGAACAGTATTCATTAGGCATAGCTGAATGGGTACATAAATAATATTGATCAACTGTTGAAGTCAACATGTTTTCTATACATGTACACTGTAGTGCTGTTACCATGTATTTCCATTTTCATTGGCTGTACAATAATCAACAGACAATATGGTTGGCTTAATTTTCAGCTCTCCCCATAAAAATGATCACTACAAACTACCAACATCATAACTAGAATCCAACTTACCAGAGCCTGTAGCTGTTGATCATCAAAATTCTCCTTTGGAAACAACTTGGCTGTGATGTGTTTGTTATGATTATCAGAGAAGCTGTGGTTCTTCTTACAAGTAAATCCTTCATCACACCTTCCTTTTGCTATGAACTCCTGACATATGTGGAAAAAGGGACAAGATTTGTTGTTACACCCTTTTCCACAGTAATTGAAACACATTTTTGCACCTAATGCGAATGCCTGAATTTCAACCAGCTGTCTCTTGGGGTTGTAAATCCTTGAAAAGCATCTGGGATGTTGTTTAAACCATTTTTCATGGTCTTGGAAGTCAGGACTGAAAAAGTCATCTCTAGTTGATATCTCTGAAAATGATACAGACCCACCAAATTCCTTCACAATGCAGTTGAAAACAGCTCTTTCCAAAGCAACTGAGGCATTTGATGGCTCATTTGATTGACAGCTGTCATCTGGGTTAGAAATTGAATCAAGATCTTTATCTTGAGGACTGTCATAGAGTTGGTCCTGGGAAAATAAATCCCACAAGGCTTGAGATTCGGAAGCTTGACTTAACCCTGGATCAGCTTCAAAGTTCAAATCTACAAGATTTGCACTTTCACTGCTGTCTTCTAAGTTAATCAAGTTTTGCTGGTCATCATCATCTTCTAACTGAAATTCCATCAAGTTTTCTGTTAATTCTTCCACAGCCTCTGCATCTTCTTCCTCTTCAAGATTTGTTGTGTTGTTGGCATCAGCAGAATTAGATCTAGGTTTCCTTTTCCTGCTTCTTGTCCTTCTTGATTTCACCGAGGGTTCAGAAACATTATCACCTTCCTTCACTGAGTCAGCAGATGAATATTCCATCTCAGGAGCAGCTCCACTTTCACACAGCCCTGTCCCTCTGCCACGTCCTCTCCAACTACCCCTTCCTCTACCCCCTCTAGCTCCTCTGGATCCACGTTTACTGTCCTCTTGACCAATCAAAGATTGATCTGATGGTGGTTGACCATGAAAATAATCCATACTCCTCCATTTTCGCCCTCCTCGTGAAAGTTGATTATTCCTTCCCCTTCTCTGCCCTAGTCCCCCTCTAATGCTATGATCTGTGGGCTCAACTTCTTGAGGGAAAAGCATGTCTTGGACTGCTTCTCGAAAGTCTGGAAGTGCAATCATAATGTTTGGTTGGCAATCCCATGAGAGGTACTGGTATATTTTCTCCTCTCCGCATGCTTGAGGCATACTAGAGCGATTTTCAGCACCCCGAATCCTCTGCTGAAGTTTCTCCTTAAAGTATGGAGTTGGGAGAAGACCAGGTCTTATATTCAATTCTTCAATCTTCATTTTTGCTTCATCTGGGCGGCCATCTTTCTTTTGTCTTTGTTTGTTTCTTGGAGCCTTTGTGCTTACATTTTCAGGCACATTTGGCAAAATATTCTGTGGCACTGCACCCATCTTCGAAAACTCTCCCCTCTCTTCATCGTTGGTGTCTAAATTATTCAACTTGTTGACTTTTCCCTTTCGTTTCCCTTCCTTCGCCTTCACTTCGGGATCAATTCTCGTAGTTGAAGCTACAAGGATATTACACAACAGATATTTCACCGGGACAATGAAGTCTTTGAAAACACGTTTGTTGTGAGGAGACTGAAGATCGTGAGAAAGATTCAAAAGGCAATCTTCTTCTTTGTCCTCACAGATCAGCTTCGCCAAACGTGGACAAAGATGGAGATCTTGACAATAGGGATTAGTACATTCTTGCTTCACATAATCTTCACAGACGAAAGGAATATTTCTAATGATTATTTTACGAATAACAGAATTATTCAAATGTTCAAGGCGATATTTTTGGATTTTGTTTAAGTTTCCTTTGTCCATCAAGTCGTGAGACCTTGAACAGACATTAGGGTCAGCACAACGTCCCTCCAAAAATCCCTTACAGATGTGAAACTGTAGGCAATTGGGTTCATGTTTACAGGAGCCATTTCTATCATAATTCAGGCAAAGTCGGGCCTTAATACAAGCCCTAACAGTTGTTCTACCCTCGGTGTTCCTCCGAACGAAGAAACAAGGCTTTTCTATCACGTCTTCTTTGTCGTTTAGTTCGGTGTAGTCGTTCAGCCATTGGAATACTTCTTCTCCAGTCAAGCTTTTCAATGGCGAGGGATGTCTCGTCAGCTCCAGAAAATCTAACTCACCTCCTTTGCCGAGAATAAAGTTGTAGACCTTAAAAGCTTTCTTTGCTGGGTCATTTTGGTTTGAATCAGGAGCCGGATTTTTAATCATTATGTTCTTTTTCACCCTACTTCGTTCAACCAGTTCAACGACCAAACACGGTAAACAACATGGCTGTTCTTGGAAAACGAGAAGAATGGGGATGTATAATGTTTCTCAAAATGTCAACACAGGATGACCATCACTAACCGGAAATACTAAGAAATCGAAACAGCCGATTACAAGAAAGTGGGGAAGTTTTTACTAGTTAAAGAAATAAAATTGAATAAAAGAAGAAATGGGAATGAAAGAATACAAGGAATACTAGTACAGCATCCAATTTTCGTTGCACCAAGTTTTTGCATGTCAGCTTAGTCAGCATCTTTTGATATCCACCACAGGAACCCCGAGAGTAAGGGGAAGCTTAGTTTTAGGGGATTTGACTTTGAAGTAAAATTATCAAATACTAAAACAATATTAATTATTTTCTTAATTAATTTTTTAAATAGTAATTAATAATTTATTTTAAAAAATACTGGCCTAGTATATTTTGGATTCAGTCTCGGAACTGAAGGTTAGTCTCTCACTGGACTTTGGATTTTTTTTTAGCGCCTTTTCGTAGCTATGAAAGAAAATAATGTTATTGGCAGCATTTCACGACCATTTTCGTATGTTTGTTTTTGTTTTATTTCGTTTACTGATAATGATAATGATTATGGTGGTGTTGTTGTTGTTGTTTGGACATGGCCTTAGGCATGGCCTAAAAGAAATGTGTAGCTCGTACGGCGTGGATCGCGAATGTGAGTTCGTATTGCATTGTGGGATAGAGTTCAAAGTCCAATCGGGCATGAGTTTATTCTCTTGGTTTATGCTAATTGCAACAGGTTGACATATAAATCTTGTCCGGTTAATTGCTTTACGACTTTTAAGCTCGTGCTTTAGTTGTTTTCTTTACTGATAATGGATGAAAATGACAAAAACATCGAGAATGATCAACATCACATCCCAGGCTAAGTTACATACATTTACGGCACATACATACAATACGAAACTACTGCAACCACGTAACTACACTGGTCACACATAAGTGATTTTGAAGATACCATATTTTTCGCTTTATATCACTCTTTAAAAAATAATATATCTGATACCTTGACCGCTTTACATGTTCTCCGATGGGTGCCCGGTTATTCAGCGAAAGGCTCTTATCAAAAAATGTATGGTAGCAGAATAGGGGTTTGAGAATTTCTTTCGTGACTTGATTTTCAAGACACAAAAAAAAACGAATTTTCTTGACCTTATCGGGTAAGTGATTGATTTTCAGCAAGCAATTTCCACTTGTGTAGTAGGGATATCTAGTATTTTTCACACCCACCCACCCACCCCCTGCGGTGTAGGCCTGTGTCGAACATCATGGCCGACATATGCCTATAATCCACGTCAAAATCTGGCGTCATTCTCTTCGATCCTGCACGATAGTAGCGAGCTATATAGCTGCGCAGATAGCCAGAGGTCCAAAGTTTATGAATTTTATTTGCGGCTATCAACTTATGTACTTATAAGACCTACTACCTTAATGAACAAAAGCGAGCTTTTATAAGATATTCTAGACCATCTATCTTAAGTCATAACATAACAATTTCTCTTTATCATATAATTACTATGACTTGAGAGAGGAAGAGAGTTCAGGACATTATATTTACTATATCGATTTAGTCTGGGAACTCTAAGCCATTATATGCCAAATATGACCGTCTTCAGAACATCCTTTAGCTTCATAATACCGCCCAGATCCCTTCTCGTATATTAATGAGCCAGGAGCGTACCATTTACCCTCATAATAACAACCCAATGGAGCTGTAGGTGGCATTGGAGGCTCGGATGTTTGAGGCGGAGGTGGAGGTGGAGGAGGGTAGACTGGTGAGAGTGGCTTTCCGTATGTGGAGACGAATAGCAAAGCAACCAAGAATTAGAATGAAGCGATTCATGGTTGGGCTGAAAAGACAAAACCATGCAGATAGTTGAGTTAGAAGTTATGTTTTTTTATGGCGGACTCCCCAACATCAAATAATTTAACATAATATAACACATACGCGAAAACAACGCAACCCTTGACAACTTAACAGCAGAAGGCTGCAGAATCAGGATGCTTTGCGGCCAACCCGATTATTGGAATCAGAAATTGTTCCAGAGTTATTTTAGATTCCTGTTTCAGAAATCAGAAAACTTACTTTTCGGCATTGCCTAGGTTTATTGCATGGGCGAAAATACAAGTTTGTAGGAGAGAATCTGGATTTTGGATTTCCGTTTCCCGAATCAGAAATCGCATTTCTGTTTTCTGAATCAGAAATCACAATCTCGCTGACATACGACAAAACACCACGTGTGGGGGAGGGTTGACCACTCGAAAATACTAATACTTCCGGTAACATTATCTGCGCTCTATCACCCCACCCCACCCTCCCAGTCCAATAGTTGTCGCTGTTGTTGAACTTCCGCTAAGACAAACATTAAAACGCCGTCCCCTAAGAAGTATATTTCTGTAAAATTGTGCCAAACTGATAAATTCAAACTTAGCTAAAAAGATCTCTGTAAAGATGCTCTGTAAGTGTTTACGAAAAAAATGATTCCCAGCGAGGTCGGAAATCATTTTTTCCGAATTTAATTCCAAGGGCTTTCGTCCGGAATAACCTCGTTCCTAAGCACTACAACTTATCTATATTTCTATATTTTCATGTATTTCATAAGTGCCACGCGGTCCACATATTCTCACGAAAAAAATGTCTCAAGACAAAATTAGGAAGATTCTCGATGCTGGACGATTCTTACGGGACGTGGAAAGGTATTTAAAAGAGAGATATCCTAACAAAAAGTATAACTTTTCACGTGGTTGGTAATCAAGCAACATAAATTCCCGTCTGGGGAGATTCACGGTTTAATGTTTGTCTTAGCGGAAGTTCAACAACAGCGACAACTATTGGACTGGGAGGGTGGGGTGGGGTGATAGAGCGCAGATAATGTTACCGGAAGTAAGAGCATTTTCGTGTGGTCAACCCTCCCCTACACGTGGTGTTTTGTCGTATGTCAGCGAGATTGTGATTTCTGATTCGTGATTCAGAAAACAGAAATGCGATTTCTGATTCGGGAAACGGAAATCCAAAATCCTGCATTCTCTCCTTCAAACTTGTATTTTTGCCCATGTAATATGCCTAGACGGTGCTGAAAAGTAAGTTTTCTGATTTCTGAAACAGGAATCTAAAATAACTCTTGTAAAATTCCTGATTTCTGATTCCAATAATTGGGTTGGCCGTAAAGCATCCTGATTCTGCAGCACGACACAATAGTACACAACACAGAATACAACATCTAACACAACACAACACAACATAGCGCTTCCAACACAGCACACTGAGCACAACACGACACAACACAACACAACACAACAAAACACAACACAACACAACACAACACAACACAACACAACACAACACAACACAACACAACACAACACAACACAACACATCACAACACAACACAACACAACACAACACAACATAGCGCTTCCAACACAGCACAGCACAGCACACTACACGACACAACACAACACAACAAAACAAAACACAACACAACACAACACAACACAACACAACACAACACAACACAACACAACACAACACAACATGCATGACAATAGCTGTAAAACATAACTCGGCAGCACAGTACTGCACAAGGCAAGGCTGAAAGAACAACAAAAGACACACACACCAAAGAACAAGATAACAGAGCTAAAAAAAACACGAAACATCAACACGAAACAAACCCCAAGAGAAAACTACAAACTTCGTCTAACAAGTTACTTAATCATACATCTACAAAACGTTTTTACCTGTTTCTGCCAAGGGCCGTTTCAAGTTCACTTGTGTAAGAAGTACTGTATTTTGTTGCACGACTGTCCGCGTTTTTTAAGTACTCGAAAAAAAATCCAATCATTCAATTCAGTATTATCATTCCTTAAACAAACTTACTAAATCAACAAGTAGTATAGGGAACTCATTATCGACCACACAGAAGGACACGTAGCCTGACAATTAAAGGGCTTTGAAAGTGATTAGCGAATTGGCGGCGCAGAGGGTAAAAAGAGGTTTTAAATTAATTGATTATTAATAAAATTGGATGATTGATTATTTCATTTAGTATCTGATTATTATTTCATTATTTAAGAACCTATTTCATGGCACAATATAACCATTGTTATTGTTGGGAATTGATGTGTCTTTCTAGTATAATTGGAATACGTACGGCTATAAAGTCAAAGGAAATGCATGTAATTTTGTTTCCCTGATAAGCAGGGTACGGATTAACGCTCCTGATTTTTTACGGCCGACGAGTAGAAACTGGTTTTTTTCGCTAAATAGTTTGGTCCAATTCCATTTGTATTTATCGATTTCGCTTACTTCTTAGCTGTACGCACTCTTTCTGTTGAACGTGGTTTTTCCCGACCCACGCTGTGAGCACCTGAGACTGGAAGAGTTGTTAATGGGAACAAACAGTCGCAAGATTGGCCTGTCGCTATTGACATGTTGTTGATTAGTCTTGGCAACTTAATGTTTTAGATTTGGATTTTTGGTTTTGGTTTCTTTTCTCTTTACATTCTCTCGTGCAACACCTTTTATGGCGGAAAAATGCTGAAAATTCTAGAAGCAGGGATTTGTTTGAGCATGACCAGTGACTTCGTTTGCTTGTGACAAGTAAAATAACATATAACACTTTATTAGAAATTCAAACTGATGGATAGGTTCGGACAGACGATGCGAAAAGTTATCTGCGACCTTCCTTGCAAAGGGGAAGTCGCATGTCTACTCGTGCAGATGTTTCGCGTGGCCTCGCAGGTGCAGTCGCAAAAAGTAGTGATGCACGAATGGAAACACTGTACGATTTGCCCAAAGTTGCCGGCACCATTACAAGTTTTTATGCGTTTAGGCCTTGCATTTACACTACAACAGTTAGCCATAAGTGAGAGTTTTTACTTCAACGAAATCGCGTACATTTGACACGAACGGCTTTGTTTTACGCATGCGCAGATAATGATGAGTCGTTTCCGATCGTCCTATCGCGTCTGCATTTTTAATTATTTAAGGAAGGCTATCTATCTTTAAGACAAGTGATTGGCTTGGAGAGAAGGACAGAGTTCAGGACATTATATTTACTACATCGATAGTCTATAAGTAATCTAAGACATCATATGCCAAATATGACCGCCTTTAGAACATCCTTTAGCTTCATAATAACGCCCAGATCCCTTCTCGAATATGGTTGAGCCAGGAGCGTACCACTTGCCCTCGTAATAACAACCCACTGGAGCTGTAGGTATTATTGGAGGCTCGGATGTGGGAGGCTGAGGTGGAGGTGGAGGAGGGTAGACTGGTGAGAGTGGCTTTCCGTATGTGGAGACGAATAGCAAAGCAACCAGGAATAGGATGAAGCGATTCATGGTTGGGCTGAAAAAATGGAACCAAGCAGATAGTTAATTAAGAAGTTATGTTTTTTATGGCGGACTCCACAACACCAAATAATTTAACATAATATAATACATACGCGAAAACAAAGCAACGCAAGAAGACTTAACAGCAGAAGGCTGCAGCACGACACAAGAGTACACAACACAGAATACAACATCTAACACAGCACACAATAGCACAACTGAGATAGCAACACAACGCACCTCAAGAAAACACAATAAATCCCAACACAACAAGACACGCGCGACGATAATAGTACGACCGACAACTCAGCAGCACAGTACTGCACAAGACATTGTGAAAGAACACCAAAAGACAACAAACCAAAAAAGAACAAGATAACACTACAAAAGCAACACTAAAAAGCAACACAACACAAAACCCAACAAAAAGTCACATCCACGGCAGCAGATCATGCACTGATTACAGCACAACACTAGAAGTGATTATGCGTTCAGAGCACAACGATAAAAGGTCCTGCATGAGCAGAAATTATTAGTTCTGCCGACTTTTTCATATAAGAATTGTGGACTAGCTCCAAAATTTCACAAAGCTGAGCTCGAGAAGCAATTAGCTCAAAACTTATCGAGCAACGCCGTTTGCACAGGCTTCTCCTAACAAACTTACTCGTTGCAAATAATCTTTACCTGTTTAAGTTTCAAGTGCCAAGTTTCAAGTACACGTTTGTAAGAAGAGTTCTCAGTCAGTAGAGCTAGATTTACGACGGCTTGGATCAATAAAAGGACTGGAGTCCTTTTATAATCTATGATGACGGTCGTTTTCGACTGTTTTTTTTTTTACTCCCTGAAACAATTACTAAATCAATAGACCCCTTGTACTTGAGTCCCTCAAGAGAAATTGTTCTGGGGGACAAAACAGTAGATTTTTTTTTTTTTTCCTGTTTTTTTGTTCCCCAGAACGATTCCTCTAGAAAATCATACGCCAGAAAGATAGATAGACACCTTTATTTAAGCTTAAATCAATGGAAATCAATGCCATGCAGGGGTCGATAACTAGCGAAACTTATCGACCACACGGCCGTACGCACTTAATAACCTGCAATTAATTAAACGGCTTTGAAAGTGATTTTAATAATGGCGGCACAAAGAGTAAAAAGAGGTTTCAAATTGATTAATTAATCATTCAATTCAATTATTATTTGCTTATTTTTGCAGCAACTAAAAATCTATGTTTTTGATGGGATTTGTCCGGTCTTTCTAATAAAATTGGATTACAGCTATAATGTTAGCCTGAGTAGCCAAGCGTTCCTTGATGTAGCAACTGTAGCACCGGCTATCTAAACCCACCGCCTATCTTTTCGTTTACCGTCAATATCTTACTGACCAGAAAATCACGTTTATTCTTGTTTTCCAGGTTTTATCAAGTTCCATTTCGCTCCGAGTGATATTGCAAGCCGTGAGGTGATGAAACGCTTCGTACCAGATGTATTTTTTTATTTAGTCCTTGATCAATATTTTCGAGTACGATTTGTTAAATGTATGCATTTCATTCAAGATTGACTTTCTCGGTTTCATGTATGTCAGTACAAGAAAGTCTTATTCCCTTCTATTTTTCTCTATTTTTTGCTTGCTTTAAGTGTTTGAGGACAAGATAAACTATTTGTTTTGCTTCATTTCTTTTTCCTTTCTTTAGGCTCATTTGTTTCTTTAATGTGTACGTCAGTATTCTCTTAGATTTCTTGCCGATTAGGAAGAAATGAAAGACGTCTCAATAAACCTCTTTGCAAAATTCCTTAGTTCCAAAAATTCATAACTTTGTCAGTTTAAGGGCAATCTTTAGCGAACTTTACGCTTATACGGTTATCGCTGAACGTGACAAATTTGCTAGCGAAACTCCCTTTTTCGATAATGAGTGATTATTTCATCTCATGACCTGTTGAAAGTGGAAAAATGATTGACAGTTATTTACTTGATAAGATATTACCCAAGTTAGTAAAAACAACCACGCACTGTTATTAAAAGATCTTGGAAATACTTGAATAATTATAAAAATAAATTGGATTTCTACATGATTAAGACGTAACCTAAGAACCTGGACTCCATTTCTGGCACGCACGAAATCTAACATACTTATTATCGGAGATTAATTTTTCCGAATTTAATTCCAAGGGCTTTCGCCCGGAATAACCTCGTTCAAAAGCACTACAACTTACCTGTATTTCTATATTCAAATATTTTTGATCTGTGAGGCAACCGTGACGCTATGTCTTAAACTAACGCTAATCCCGGATTAACGCTATAGTTATTAAGAGTTAACCCAGGATTAGCACTAATCGGGCTTTGAACAACTGGGCCCAGGGTTTGATCCGCTGTGAGTTAGCCGTGTCCTGACTTTGATTAGTCCAAATGCAGGGCGATCTAGATCATTTCTGGGTCCAGAGAGCTGGGTCAAAAGGTCCAAAAGTTTTACCACACTACTCCATTCATTCCCGCGAGTAATGAAATATGCAGAAGAACAAATAAGACTCGTTTTCAGTAAATCTTTATTATGTATTTATAGTATATCTCATAACGATTCAACCACTGAGAAAGAGTGACTATGGGAAAGTAAGGTGGGAAGGAGATCAGTTATGTTTATCATTTTTATAATAAACTACGTTCAAAGATCTGTTAAAAAAAGATGTATTTTGGAAAGATTTTATCGGATAAGAGAACGAACAACGACTTATTTTGAGTGTCAAAAATGTAGACCTACGCAAAAGATTAAGTATTATCATTATTAGAACTAGTTATAGCTTTTGTTTCTACTCCACTGCTTTGTCTTTCAGTCTAGTTGATCGCTTTGTGGCAGTGTACAACTTGCCCAGATGATGTACACTTAATCTTGTAGTGATAGCCATGATCTTCAATGACTTGCCCAGGAAGGAACTCTTTGCCACGATAGATACATTCACCCTGAGGGCTGGTTAGAGCATCTGGTGTCTGGTCTGGATAACAAAGCTCTGGTGGAAGTGGGTTTCCTTGGGATGCTATGATCATCACGGACAGCAAGACAATGAAAACCGAGCTATTCATGATTTATATTCTGTAATGCAAAAAATTGAATTCGGTCACCCAGAGAAAAATACATAGTCCGGCTTCAACTTGAAATTTGTGCAAGATTAGACATTTCAGTATAGCAAAGCTCCCTTAAGGAAGGAAGGAAAGAAGGAAAGAATGAAAGAAGGAAAGAAGAAAGAAGGAAAGGAGGAAAGAAGGAAAGAAGGAAGGAAGGAAAGAAGGAAAGAAGGAACGAAGGAACGAAGGAAAGAAGGAAGGAGGAAAGGAAGAAAGAAAGAAAGAAAGAAAGAAAGAAAGAAAGAAAGAAAGAAAGGGAGAGCAAAGGAATGAAGGAACGAAGGAAGGAACGAAAGAGCAAAGAAAAGAAGAAGGATCGAGTGCAAGTACTATGCTTTAAATTTGTCCCCTGAATGTCATGAACAATATAACTGTAAATGTATAAACCATTTTTTACAGCGGCGGATGATTCGAAAAATCTCTTAAAATTCTCAAGCGAATCAAAAGCTATGTTAATTAATGAAGTCTTTACCTTTAGAATGTAGATTACAAATTATAATTCAAGAAATGTTTTCCAAGTTGCTGGGCGATGAAACTCGAAGAAGCCGGCAGAAGGAATAGACGTTCACCCGGGTGATTGAGGAGGTAATAAAAAATTATAGCTTGAAGCTAGGAAACCCGTTTGAGACAGGATCTATTTGTTTAAGGACAGTTAAAAAAATCATTGTAGCTTTCTGGTCTGCAAAACAGGTGTAATTTTGGAAATACAAACATACATACTTAAGCGATCTGTGTGGGGGTCGACACTCTAACACTCACCCCTCTTCCCTAAATTTATAGATTAGAAACAGCTGATACAAGTATTCAACGTGGCTCAATGTTGCCCCATTTAAGACCATTTGACCTTTCTCCTTGAGGGTTGCTTAAGCAATAGACCGCCATTCAACTTGGCTTAATGTTGTCCCATTTTAGACCTCAACGGGCTATTCTTTTGAGTGTTTCAAAAGCAAAAAAAACGCCCATTTAATATTCAGTTTGATATTCAATTATCGATGATTCGATATTTTAGTACATTCTCACTCTTTGATGCATTTCCTAAGAATTCGTCAACCAATTTTCACATTCATTCACAGTGAAGATATCATATTTTCACATACGAAGATATAACTTTTTATAAATAGAGAAAAATAGATATTTAATCGATGATTCTATATCAAAGCTCTTCTTTGATTCCAAAGTATTTGAAATGAGGAAACATCAAGAAAGTCGTATTTACTTCAAAAAAGAATTCTTTACGATATCATTTGTCCATCAGCTCCCACACCAACCCCCCCCCCCCCCTGTAAAAAACCCACTTCTATGTTAATATCATCAATTAGCTGAAATATTTTAAAATACCAAACTAAACAGTGTCAAATTAAAATCGCAATACTTGCTATTATGTAATGAAAATAAACACACAAAAACACTGGCTGTAAATGAGATTTTCGTACATTCATTTGGTAACCCAAGAAACTTTCATTTAAATTTTTATGAACGAGATGTTCAAACTAGCCTTTTGGCTTCGAAAAGTTGTCCATTTTTTTCATTATCGATCATTATCATTCTACTAAATCTGGATTTACGTTTATCTTTGGAAATATTCTGCTGTTTCCATGGAAATAGAAGATGTAGAAGTGGAATGTAGTGAATGTCAAAAAAACGTTCTCCGTTGCGGAGACCTGAGATGGGCGATCTTAAACTATACGGAATTTTTGTGCTTTTGACATTTTTCTAACTCAAAGATAATTTTCATTTTTCGAATCTAAAAGGAAACTACGTTGTTTGGTCAGGAATATTACGTTTTGCAGCGTGTTACTCGATCTCGGATTTAAGATCTTTGAAATATGCGTATATCAGTTGGACACGTGGGTTGGTTGTCATGAATTTGGAAAATACTTCAATAAAATTAGTTCATCCAATTATATCGTTTCTTTTCTAATTCTAATTATGAATGCAAACCTTGGTGTTTCAGTTAGGGACGCACCTTTAGTTAGTTTGATACATACATACATATTACTTTATTAGGTTTTCCATACAAAGGGCTTTCCAGCTAAACCTATTACTACATTAAATAATGAATATAAAATGACCGAGATACTAGATTTAATTATATGAAAATTGATGGGGGTTGCGTACTGAATCACACACTGAAGATTATCGAGCAGGCACTTCACCTACGAAAAAATATCGCGCAACCTCTCCTTTCAGATATCGAGCAAACACAAAAAACATTATGTGCAAGAGTTGCTACAAAGAAATCCGTAAACATATATTCCTGCTATATTCAAGCTAGGCTGAACACGCTTAGGCCATAAGCTGGTCAGGCCCGGTTCATACGTCGAACTTTTCGGATGAACCGAACCTAACAAGTTGAAGATCGACCAAAGATCGTCAAATATCTACTTTTGATTCAGACGTCGTACTAAATTCAGTCGATCCAATTCGATTTTTCCAAGTCAAGCATTTAGGACAACGGTTAACATACAGTAATATAGAAATCAGACTCTTCCGCAGTGCCGCAGTCCCCCGCTCGGCCATCCTATACTTCTTCCTGCAACCCAACTAGGCTGTTCTTCATTGCCTTCAAAACATGAACACTTATTGCATATTGGCAATACAAACGTATTATAATTAGTGGTTGCAAAACACGAATAGCACCTATTATCGGACGCCATTGTGCTTTCCGGGATCCGGAACCAGCTGCCGAGCCTCTCAGATAACACAGAAAGCCATGTTGATGTTTATGAGCATACGCAGCTCATGATAAACCTGCTTGTTCCCCCCCCCTTTTTTTTTGCGATTAAATATAATATATGCATTAGGTTCGATTAATGAAAAGTTCGTCGGTTGAATCAGAGTAGCTCCGAAGTCGTAATTCCCGACCGCTTCAGTCGATCTTCACGATTGGTTCGTCCTTAATGTTATGATCAAACTTAATTGGTTCAGACGTCGTACTTTTCATGATCCTAATTCTTATTATTTGGTTCGGCGCATGAAAAGTTCAACGTATGAATCGGGCCTCAGTATTACTATATCTATGTTAGTAAAATCGAAGAGATTGTATCAAATCCACTTGTGCGCAATGCTCTCTCATTTTATACCATTGTCGTTTCCAGATCCTCCTCGGTTGTCGTTCCTCCCCGTCAGAGGCTCTGGGAAAACCTACAACCAGAAGCAAGGGATATTGGGACCACGTCCTCACGGCGCATGCTCGAAAACTGTCCAAGACAAGCCAGGACAAGCACGGATAAGCCTATGGCAGGCTTCGTGAAATCTACAAATGGTAAACAAAAACATTCGACTATCCAATCAAAAAGTAGATCTATTGTTCTTCTTAAAAGCCAATCAAATGGAAAGAATTTGTACAGGGTTTTCCAGAGCCTCCGACATGGAGGAACGACAACCGAGGAGGATCTGGGAACGAGAATAATTTTATACCACATGTGATTCTCTAGAGAATAAACATGTCGTTCTCTTGTGTCGTTCTCTTGTGGCCACGTCCACACGTATCCGGATACTTTTTGAATCCGCAACTTTTTTATTGCGGATTGGGTTTTCGTCCACACGTATCCGGCGAATACGGTAGACGAACCGCAACTTTTTAAATACTGCCTCCAAGGTGGAAAGTTTTGAAGTCATATTTGAAATACGGCGTGGAGTGGACGGTGGAATTCGTTACCTTTGAATACGCTGTCGTAACAGTGTCTGATCCAGTTTTTTCCAGATTCACGAAGCATTTTGGTAGTGGTAGTAAAATGACGCCATAATGCAAATGGTCTATTTTGGTGCCGTTAACAATGGATGCTAATGAGAAATCTTTTGTTAAATGGCACCAACATGGCTGCGATGACGTAACGTGAAATCGAAGACCTTCGTACAACCGGGCCCTAAATTATAAATTTTCACGGTCATGATTTCTATTGTATTTTCCTCATGCATTATTAATATATAATGAGTTCGTTAAGTACTGTATAATAAACGAGCAGGAGTGTTTCATCGGGTGTAAAACACGAGGCGCAGGCGAGTGGTTTTACACCCGATAAAACACGATCTGTGAGTTTATTAAACCGGCGGCTTAAAAAACTCATGATGTATGTTCTCATATTGTACCGAATTCTTTACGAAATGAACCTAGTTTGATAGAGAAAATCCAAGTTAAAGTCTATGCAAATGAAGAAGAATCTATATGAGATACAAAACCTCCTTCATATCGTCACGTTTTCTATTATGTTTCTTTCATGAATTATTAATTAGTCTGTGAATTAATCAGAATTCTAAAACTCTTCATGGTCATGATTTTCAGCGCTTTTGCCGTGAATTATTAATGAGTTTTAACAGACCTTTCAGTATCAAAAAAAGAAAAACAACAAGCAAGTACATGACTAAAGGATTTCACTGTAATAGGGGATACTAAAATTGGTTGGGTGCTAAGGTGTTTGTCTTCTCTTCAGTATTAAGTATATGTAAAAGGCTCCATGCTGTCCATAATTAAGAAATAATTGGACGAGGAAAATTCCGAAGACTGACAAAATTTGGCAGTCAGAGGAATTTTTTGAGTCTAATTATTTCTTGATTGGGGAGCATGAAATCCATTACCTATTAATTATACAACTGCCTAATTAATCCCATATCAACAAGACCTGTCCAATCAAGAAAATAGTTGGACAGTTACCTATATGGGATTAATGAGAAGCTGTATCGTCACTGTACTAACTCTTTAACACTGAATATTTCCATCTGCAGGAATCAAGAAAGAACTCGCATCATTACAGGTAAGTCGGGTTATGTTTAATAATGATTCTATAGCCAGAAAATGATTGCGTCATACAACCGATGGCTGCCTTGGATGTATAATAGAAAAATACTTTGCTGAGTTTACCATCGTTTACCATTGGAAGAATTTGAATAATTTGACACAGATTCGTGATCCCCAAGCAGAACTTTTTCAATCGTTTCGTTGACAATGTTCTGTTTGCTGAATCATTTTAGAATTTATACCAGTTGTTGCTCTTGGTTTAAAGTTTGTACTAATGTATATTTTATTAAAATCAAAGTCTTCAACGCAAGAAAATAGACAAGAAAATCCTATTATCTGTCTTTGTTCGCTTTTGATATTGAACCGGTCTTGACCGTGCACAAATTTTGATTTTTGCTCGTCCGAAATTGCAAAATAAGTAAAGATAAGCTTTGCCTATGGGAATATTGTAAGGAATATTCAAATATCTCTTATAAACCTTTAAGTATTTTGAACTAGCAGCCAAAAGAAAGATGTTTGTCTGTTCACTCAGCCATTGCCAACAATCGTAAGACGATGGTAAAACAAAGGATTGTGCACTTCTCGCGGGTATTTGGATATCGGATAAAGCACTGTTTCAAGTCTTTGATATATTATATGAGCCCCATTTAGTGCAGTATTCATTTTTTTTTTAGGTGGAAGACTCAATAACTACAAGATGTTATGTCTGATTAGACTTTCTCGGATTTTCCTCAAAAAACCAAACTCGAATAAGAAGCTTATTCGAACCAAGACATCCCAGTCGGAGAGAACCCGACAAGTCCCTGCTATATCCCCAACCCGTTCGTGGTTATTCTCGGCTAAGACTAGGGAAGGCTTCGTAAAGGCCTGTCAATCAAAATCGGATGTCATTATATTGGATCTAGAAGATTCCGTTGCTCAAGAGATGAAAGCCAAACAACTGAACGCATACGTTAGTGGCTTGAAGAATGGAATATTCCAAGGCAAGAGAATCTTTGTGCGTTTGTGTGGCCTAAAAAACGAGGAGTTAGCCAGACAAGTAGAAGTTTTGACGACGCCAGCAGTTTACGGCTTTGTGCTTCCTAAAATTGAGGGCCTTTTTTGTCTTAAAGAATATGAAAAACTTGTGAAAATCGCGGAGAATAAAAACAATTTACCCTCGGGCTCAATAAAATTTGTCCCTATCGTGGAAACAGTGAGGGCATACTTCAATGCAGAGCAGATAGCCAATGGTTCTGCCAGGAATATTGGAGTCCTCGCTGGGTTTGCTGATTTTGAGACACAGGCGTATTGCGAGGCAAGTTCTGCAACTGGCGAGACATTTTTTAGCCAAGTGGTTTTGGCGTCTAGAGCTGCGCAGATCTTGCCGATAGCTGGGGCATGGGACAAGTTGGACGATCATGTTGGCGCAGATAAATTTTATCGCAAGATGAAGGCTTGTGGGTTTACGGGAGCAACTGTCTTAACGCCCTCCCAAGCTATACTAGCTAATGTCGCTTTTTCATGCTCGCCCAAAGAGCTTCAATGGGCTGTAGACGTAATGGCATCAAGCGAAACTATTTCATTCGTACAGCCATCGATACAAGAGAGTCGACAGATGGTAGGTCCACCGCACAGGTTAATAGCATCGAGGATTTGTCAAGAGAACCAGCATTTCCAAGACGTGTCCTTAGTATCAGACAAACCAACTCTTCTTCCCTGGAGATCGCGACAAAGAGGTTTAAAAGATGCAGTCCAAATAGGTCGCACCTTGCGTCCTCCATTAGAAATTACGGTCACCGAATCATGGAAGGCACTTTGGGAAAGTGCCTTTTTGACGGTCAACCGTCTCAACACAAGCAATGAGTTTGCGTCGAGGCTAGGTCTGAAGTCAGCTCCTCTTTCATTCACCTTGATTAACACGCTGGCTTTATCACTGACCGTTACAAGCTTCAGCGAATCTGCAAGGGTTCATCTTGGATGCTACGATGCGGTGCAGAAGAAACCTGTCTTTCCTGGAGACACTCTTAGCAGTGTGTGCCGTATAGACGATGCTAAGAGCCTCACGACCAAAGGAGGCAATCAATATACTGTGGTGTTCTCGTCACATAACTTGGTTAACCAGAAAAACATGAAGGTTTTTACTGTGCAAAAACGTACCATGTTTCCACCTCTCAAGATTGAAAACCGACAACAAGCTATTGACAATGCCATTCTTGACGAAGGCAATAAAGCTTCTTGGAGACAATTCATAACCAGCCAATCAACAGCCCTCTTGTCTCCTACAACTGCGCATGCTGAGCCACCGTTATCAACAGGCGAATTCATCATTCACAATGATTATAAATGTTTTGGGGTCTCTGAAACAAGAATGTTGAGCAAACTCTTCAAAATCACCAACGCACACCACCACAACATCGTTCGGTATTCCCCAAGCGATATTCTAGTTCCTGGTCCATTCGTTATCGCTGCCATGGTCAGTAACACTGAGTGTGACGTAGGTGATGTGGTCTATGACGAATACCCTATGCACATCAATATTAACAAGGTGAACCCTGGAGACCAGATAGGTACCTTAACGTTTGTCAAGTCCATTCGTGGTCTGCCTGAGAATAATAATTTGGAAGAGATCACCCTGCACCATATTGGAGTTAAGAATGTTGATCTGGAGTGGCTGGAAATCTCTGGTGTTCCAGAAGATCTGTTTGGGGATAAGCCACAGAAACCTGCGCATTATGAGGAATTATGTGCGGCACAGTGCCCGATGTTGTATCGTAAGATTGCTTGCCAAGCAGTTAGGAAAATAGTCCGTCGGTGTTAATCGAAAATTCTGTGTCGAGTAGTAGCAACAAACAAGTGGGTCTATACGGTTATCATAAGAGAGAGTGTATTTTCTTAATAGACCTTTTCAGCCCCGAGGGGAGGGGGGAGGGGGAGGGGGTGGGTGTAATCCCCTATATATTCGCTACACGGCCGTGCCGCCAAACTGCTATTTTACCCTGGAACAGGGTATATTTGAAAATCGCGCTCGATCTGGGACAGGGTATATGAAATCACACTTTTTCCTCTCTGGAACAGGGTATGTGAAATCACACTCTTTCCTCTCTGGGACAGGGCATATGAAATCACACTCTTTCCTCTCTGGAACAGGGTATATGAAATCACACTCTTTCCTCTCTGGAACAGGGTGTATATTTTTTACAATACCGGAACAGGGTTTTTTATGTACACTAAATCATGGCATTCAGCAAATCAGATTAACTTGTTATGAATGCTTATACGCCAGTACTATAATAAATAAAAAATATTGAAAGCTAGCTCAACAACTAACTTAACAACAACAACTAGCTTAACTAAATCTTGTCTGGAACAAATTATACCTTTGCGATATTTACTCTGGAATAGGGTATGATTTTCAGCGATCTTACTCTGGAACAGGGTCAGGGTTCTGAGGGCTCAGCAGCACATCCCTACCCTAAACGGACAAGAGTACCCCCCCCCCCTCCCCCGGGTTTTTAGCTTGGGAATAAAGTTGTCCTATTTCAGACCACGTGTCATTCCCTTGACAATTGGGCTTTTTGTTTGAGTTGTATCCATATTCATGTGTCTTCTCATGTACAACCGTCAAATAATGCTACTCTAGGGAATGACACGTGGTTTGAGATGGGAAAACATTACGCTCAAGCCGAAAAGATCTATTTGTTGAATAACCAAGACGGAAAATGCATTATCTTTATCTTCTTAACAAAACTCACTTTATCAACTTCCATTAAGTTATATTTACATTTTTAAAATAATAATAATTATAAATAATAATACCGAGGTGGCACTTGAAAAATCTCAGTTTAGAAAGCCTGTCAGGGTGTCTTTTTATATGGCTTTACATTATCCAAACATGACATCTAAAAGCCAACTAGTTGAGTTTGGTCGTCAGTAGTAGTTGGAACAATATCTAAAACAATAACGTGTGCGAGAACCATTTGAAAAACTCATGCAGTCGCCACTCTATGCTTTATAAATATTTCAAAGTTTGCTCCCTGGGCGTCCCATATAGTTTAAGATGGTTGGGAACGACAATGTTGAGAACTAGCGGGGGAGAGAGACGACTGAGGTGAATCCTCGTACCCTCTTTCCCTCCCTCCTCCTAGTCTCTTTAGTAGCCGTTCTTACAGTCACTAGGACCGGTGGGCTTCCTGTGTGTTTGGTACGTGTTCAAGTCATAGACAGAGCGTTTGCGCATCTTCTCCATTTACTGTCTATTTACTGTCTACACGTTTTAAATTTCAATCATGTTTGGTTTTAGCCTTAGTTTTCAAACGAACTGACAGAAGTCTCTGCGACAAAATAGCTTTTAATCTTTTTTCCGGAGAGCACGCATATCATTTATGTAAACTGTGTGCACAGAAACCATAGAAACGGGCTTTGAGTACAGGAAATGTGGTATTTTTTTACTTAAAAAGCTAACTTTGTTTACATAACTTCAAAATTAACGAGAAACAACACTCGTTCTTAAACAAAGATGGTTTGTACAAGTTCTGTTTTTTGGCACTGAACCATTGTTTTTTGTTGAAAAAACATTATTCCCAGTCCTATATTATTTAAAGTGCTATGTTTTTGGAAACAAAAAGGGACATTGATTTGCATGCGTAAAAACTATGGCAGGTTTTCAATCAATGTTTGCCAAAGGTAGATATATTCGACCTTTTTGTTCAAATAATCCCCGCTATAGTTACGCCTCCTATGATTGGTCAGTGAACCGTGTATAATAACATAAGGACAGTCCAATTAACCAATCACAATTCGTGTTACAAACCCAGCAAATTGGTTCAAAAAGTTAATTTTGTGTTAACTAACTTCTAACGTGAGTTCGCCCCATTATCTTGGTTTCTTCACGCGTTATCCTGGCAAAAATTAAAATATCTGTCTCCATAGTGAAAGAATAATATAGAAGCATGTTTGGGAAAGCTTATTTTGTAATTATTTGAGCTAATTTGGACATTATCAAAGATGTTGATGCTGGCCGAAGCTGGCCGCTCTCTCAACAAGAACCTAGAAAGTTTATTTCGACACAACAGTGAAACTCCAAATGTCCTTGAACGGCTTGTAAGAGAGATTCACACCGACAAAGAACTATGTAGCTACATGTTCTTGAACCATCCTGGCTCTGAGGATATGCTATGGGGATTATTATCTCTGCTGGACAGCGACGATTCAAGGTAAAACCTTCAAAAGTCTGCACGGAAAACTTTAATTCATCACATGCAGAACATTTTTAAAAGTTTGTCGTCCTTTTTACTTTGCACTCGAAAAATAGTTTTGCGGTCAAATTTTCCCTAAATGTTGTACGAGACTCCTATTAAAATATTCTAATTTTTCTCAATATTTTGAAGTTAAATTTGATTTCCCTCGAGGAAACGTTAAATGTTCAGTTTGACGCGATGTGTAAACTTTGAAATAGTTTTGCTTGTATTTTTCTGGGATAAAAACGGGATAAGATCTTGTATTGTCAGGTGTTTTTCTTTTACCTCAAAGGGATATTTATTCTGTTATTCTTTGTTAAGACAACCTTCGAGGGACAACACCAAATTGTCAATCAAAATCTAAAGCTGCAAAATAAATAAAAAATATTACTACAAAATAAATCAAATAAATCTAAGCTCAGCTGACAACCAATTTTAAAAGTATTTCAATTTTTCCCTCTTTAAAATATTCCCTGTGAGGAAGGAAGAAAATGCAAAAAAAATATTTCCAGACGGAAATATTTTTTGAATATTATTTTCTGAAAAGTGATACTATAAAAATAGACCACAAATTCATATATAATTGTCTTATGTCACATCACGAGTCATGCACTTAATCGTTATCAGACATTTTATCTTTCAATCTAAACAATACTGTATTGCTTTTCTGATTAAACATGGCCTATAGAAATTCTTTTTCTAAGTCTTTTAAGTCCAAAATGGTGAAAATGAGAAAATGCCTTGAAAATGCTTTGTTTTCACGTAACCCACTCTACTCGTTCTTGCACCATTTTGGACTTAGGTGTATGCAAGCTTGGCTACTCCGCTAAGGGACTAAATGTCAGAGAGTGCATTAACAATTTGCAAACATACAGAATTTATTTGACAATGTCTTATGGAAGTAGAAAAAATGGCTGTCAAAATGCATGTTTGAGTTTTTATATAATTTTGCACAAAACTTAAAAAGAGAAATGAAAAAAAAAAAAAGGAAACAAGAAATAGATGAATTTTTTTTAGCTAAGTGTTTAATTTTGTGTTATGCATTTTTGATAATCAACACTAATTTAATCTCATATGTAATTCTTCTGTGAAAATTAAATAAGTTGACATGAGACACTTTTTAGTTGTATATAACAGTCAAAATAAGATGAGTGGTTCACTAGAGAAGCTTTTGAAAAATAAATTTGTTTGGTATTGCTTTAAAGATTCACTCTCCTATCCTCAACCCCTCTTCCCCTCCCCTCTCTCCTATCCTCCCCTCTCCCCTATTCTGAGAGAGCCTATGTTCACAGGCTACTTTGAGTCAGAGTGTTTAATTATCAGATACCAAAGAAATCCTCTCAAAAACTGAAACATTTTGAATTTTTTAGACAATCAGAATGCTGAAACGTTAATATCAATGAACAAAATAATATGCTGGCATATTGGTTTTGGCTTCCCAGTTTTATGTGAGAGTTACGTCATTTGGCATATAGCTTCAGGCTATAAATAAGGATAATAGTAAAGAAAAGGAATCCCTATTTTTTCAATGATTGTGTTTAATGAGTTTGACTATTTTCTTATAGAAAATAAAACTAAGTATAAAGTTATATAAACAAATCTATTGGTATATTGGTTTTAAATTTTACCTTTCCACTTCTACGTGAGAGTTACGCCATCTGGTATATAGCTCCAGTCTATGATTAATTAAGATAATGATATTGTCACTTCCCATGTTGCCAAGAGTAAGTAAAATAGTTTAAACTGCACTAGTGTATTTAAATGACTCTTAAAACATCAGTGTATATAAACAAAAGCTGGAATTAGAAAAACAAAACAAGCAACTCCTGGATTCGAGGCTAAGCTTGCTTACACTGGAGTCTTAAGTTTCGTCAATAAGGCGTAAATGATGGATATGACATAAGTTTGTTAATGAACACCATATAATGAGAAATACTAAGCTGACATAATACATAATTATATTATCATCATCCATCCTCATTCATCCATTCCCCCACCCTTCCCCCATGGAGGAATTTGGAATCTCAGAGGGGTGGGGGTCAAAGAAAGAACAAAATTACAGAGTTTGTATGGAAGAAAATTGGAATTTCAGGAAGTAGGGCGGAGATATATAAAAACCCTCTGTTTGGGAGAGGGGGTATGGATAATTTCTGTAACTACGCAGAGAAAGGGAAAGAAATGTATAAAGACATTAACAGCAAGTGCATAGGAGATAATTTAGAGTTAACAACAAAAGATAGATGGCCAAAAGGATATGTCTTTTCTTTCCAATTTTTAGGGTTGCTGGGAATGCAGCTTACGTGATTGGTACATTGGCAGAAATGGATCTCGGCAAGAAGAGAATTGTTAACATATTCACTGACAGGGGGGAGCAGACCAAAAAAGTCTTGCCATCATTGACCAAGATGCTTGATATGCTTGATATGGAGACAGTTATGAATGCCGCTGGGACTCTTGGAACTCTGGTATGAAAGAAATTAATAGTTTCAGATTCTACAGGGTTCATGAAAAGCCACAGGATTTAAGATTCATTTTAATACTATTGCATTTACAAGATTCTCAAAATATTTGTTGTGCTTGATTTTTCTCAATTGGCATGATGAGGAAATACTGACACCCCATCCCTTTGAAATTCTAGTTTCCCACAATATGGGAGGGATAGTATATTTTCTCCTTACTGGATTCCAAACGTATACCCCTTGGATTGTAATCTAACTCTATAAGGGAAACAATAGTATTGGGCCAAACAAAAAATTAAGTGTGTTTCCTGTTGCATGACTGACCCTAATTTTCTTGCTCATTTTTGCCAACCCTAATATTTTTTTCATTCCCAAATGCACCACAGGGTTCCCAGTAAGCTCATTTCCACTGTTGTATTAGTAAAAGAAAATCCTACCCACCAACCCCAATTATTTTTCTCATGCAACAGGAAACACATTTATTTTCTTTGTTTGGCCTTAGTACAAGCCCTGTTTATACAAATCTAAAAAGGAAAGCATCTCGTATGATGATCCCAGATAACGCTTTCCTCATTCTACTATTCATTTCTAAGATGTGCAATTGAATTTCTTTTTCATTGTGCAGGCAGAGAATGAGGAGTGTAGACTGTGGATGCTCAAAGAAGAGAGTCTTGATGATACTATAGTTAAATTGACCAGATTATTATCATGTAAAGATATGTGTACTGCAAGTAATGCTGCTCTGGTCATAGCAAGGTATGTTTTAAGTTCACATTAATGTTGTCAGTTTAACCACCCTATGTGCAAAAAAAAATGTTTTGTTTCAAAGAGTAGAGATGTAATCACCTGTGCCAAAAGAAATTGCTGCGTTGACGAGGTGATGCCAGCAGCATTTGCTCTGCAACTTGCCAAACTATGCAAAAATATCATGCATGCAACAAGCTGCCCACATGGAAGACTTTTACCAAACTTTTACCTCTATATATCTCTGCTTGGAGAATTTTTACTTTTTACTTCCTTAGAACAAAAATCTCTGTCAGTATAGACATTAGAGAGGTCATTTTAGGTGACAACTCTACCCACATTACTACACCTTCATTGTTGCAACATGTCATGTAGCATCTTTAAATCTATTTCTATGTTTGTGATGAACAGATTCACAATCGCTGAGGAGGGTTGTGCAAGAATTCTTCGACACAGAAACTCATTACGAACGTTAGTTCAGTTATGCAAGGCTTTGGGAACAGATGAAACTGGTAATGGTGTTGTGGTTAAAAAATTACTAAACAAAATTGCTTTTGTTGTTAGTATTAAAAAATTACCATCCAAAATTATTTCTTGTTTTTTTTTAGGGCGAGGTATGAATTCAGCATTTGCTATTGGTAGATTGTGTGATTTGGAGGCTGGATGTGCTAGAATATTAGCAATGCCAGAATCTAAGCGATTGGTAAGTGATTGCATGCACCATCATCATGACATTATCATCATTAAAATCATCTTCATCATAATCATCATCATCATCATAATAATAATAATGATAATGGAATTAACAGTGGATTCCACACAGTGGCTGCTCCTTCCACTGGATTCCAATTGGAATTCAGAAGTTGATTTTTGTGGAGGGAGGAAAGCTGGAGAACCTGGAAAACCCTCGAAGCACAGGCCACCCATGCTCCCCACTCATGCTTATCACCAAACATCATGATCACAATCGTCATATATTATCACCCTGACATTAAGCAATTATCGGATGAGGTTGAGCATGATATCGTAAATTATCAAGACCGAGGCTGTACTTGCTGAAGCTGAAGGCTGAATTTACGATTTTATGCGTTACCAAATTCAGTGATTGCTTTATTATACATTTTGTAAACTGTAAAAACATAAACATGAACTTTAAATTATAGAGACAAGAATGTTAAGAACGCCATGATGTAGCGTGAAAAACGCAAAAATTTTAATTCAAAAATATTCTCAGAATTCTTCATAAAATATATGAAAATAAGTTAAGGATTTGTTAAATAATTGTTTTAATTTGTACATAATTCTGGAAATAAATAAAGATAATGAATAAAAACAAAGCTACCATAGCATGACCTTGTATGAACTTGACATGATAAATGTGTTATCTGGAGGAAAACCTACAGATAATACATTTATCATGTCAAGTTCATGCAATATCAAGGATTGGCTGAGGGCTCTCAACCGATCAGAATTGAGATATTTTAAATTAATAAAATGTATAATAAAATGTATTATTGTCCTCATATTCACCGTAGTTGTTCTTTATTATCATAGTTTTCATTTTTATCATCTTCATCATCATTTCTATCTGTTATATCCCTATTCTGATCATCCATATTATTTTGTTAATCATTAAATAGATTGTCAGTCTTATCAACATGCTTGGCTCAGATGACATTGGTTGTACCAAGAACTCTTGTTTTGCACTCAGCTGTATAGCGTCATTCCCTCAGGGTCACACACGTTTACTTGCCCACCCTGAAATAGACAACATTATCAGGATTTTATCAGAACTCTTGTCATCACATGATGATGAACTCGTTTGGTTTTCAGCAATGTGAGTAGTTAGGATAGTGTGTGTGCTGATTGTTCGAAAACTGTGCTTTATTAGTGAACGGAGAACAGTTCTGACGCCATCTGCGCACGTGAAGTGCTACTAGATCCTATGACCGTCTTTCTTTTGCATAAATAAATTCAATACCAAAATAAAATTGGTGACTATAAAACAAATATTTTTTTTTTTGATAATTAATAGCTTAGTGTGAATGCACCCAACAAAAGCGGTTTTGCACCATGGCATACCAGTGGCTATGTTAGGTGGCAGAGCAATAAAAATCTTTTACTCTGGGGAATTTCATTTTTTCATGTAATTTTAAAATGATCGTTTTAGACTGCACTTAAATCTTGATTTAAGGATATTTTATTACATTATCTTTCAGGATGCTGAGGACAATAGGAAGTCAGAAAAATGGCTGTTTGTATCTGAGAACACAAGAACCTGTCAAACCAGCTTTACAGGTAGACAACATTAGCAGTTCAGTAACCTTCCCCCCTTTCCTACCCTCCCCTCCCCCTTCCCCCCTCCCCCCAAAAACAACTAAAAAAGAAACTTAAGAAGAAGCTGAAATATTTGTGTTTCACTTCCAGGCTGTGCTTGAACGACCCAACATAAAAAAGGATACAATAGAAGAAGTAGAAGATACTTTAGCAATACTAGAAAAACTACCAAAACCAAAGCCACCTACTTTGAAAGGTCAGTAAGAGTGCTGCTCGCTTCGTTAGAGGAGATTTGTGAGGCTGTGAAATATAAACGGCACGGGCGTGCCGTGCTGTGCCATGACCGTCTCGTCCCAAGGATGTTAAATTGTGATGATTCGGGAGCGTATATTTTTAACGGGCGTGAGGGGGGAGGAAGGGGCTGCTGGGATTTGGGGGGAGGGGGCACTTAAGAGGGCACCCCAAAAATAATCAGCTAAATAGAAAATTGAAAAAAATATCAGGTGGGAAGAGGTCATACTTTTTTCAACTTACGATACACAAAATCCCACCAGCCACCCCTCCCATGCCCGTAAAAATTGAACGGTCCCTATAGGGGTGTAGAATAGAATAGAAATGACTTATAATTTATCACTTGCTGAAAGGAATAGACCATTTTCTCAAGCTTGCGTGCGCATCCAAATTTAAGGAACTTGACGGGCCCCAATACCAGAACAGGAGCTTTATAATGAGACTTATCATACATTTCTATGAATTTTCGATAAGAATTCATAAAATAGATTATACTCCTTTAAATATAAAACTAGCTTCTCAACTTTACTGAATTTGCGTTTCTCAGTTTTGTGGCCCGTCAAGTTGGATGCGCACGCAACCTTGAAAACGCGGTCTATTCAGAAAAAATCTAGTTCCTAATAGGATCGACATCCTGGATATCGGTCGAATGCTCCTAATCATACACTTTCGTAAATTTTCTCTGTGTATCAGGAACATGTTGTGAAATTTTGGTCCGGATTGCAAAGACCATAAGAGAAGACCTCGCTGCAGCAAATCCCAAAAAGCTTTTTACTAACAGATTAATGCGTCCATTTGTTTTTCAGTTGAAAGCGCATACAGTATTATAGTGAACTGGGAGGCCATGCAGCCCAGGAGTGGTCTAGACGTAATCTACGAGTTATACCAAGGTACGTATATCTGTATTATGGTCACAGTATTAAACTGCCTTCAGCCTCTTGGTTGGTTCGGCTGGTTGGGCACTGGACTATTGGGAGGAAGGTTGTGAGTTCAAGCTTCGGCTACTCCAACACATCAGGGCCTTAAAAATATCTGAGTAGAAGGTGCTGCCTTTAAAAATATCTTCAAATGATTACGACTTAACTATGGAACGCGGATGACCACCTAAAATGGCGGTCCCGCCGTTGTATCGTCTAGGGTAATCCGAGAAGTAAATATCAACATGAGAGTGAGAACCCTAGATATTCAGGGGGGGAGGAAGGGGGAAGATTTTGTAAATTGTAAATAAAAAAAATTGTATGACCTTTTCCCAACCTGATTTTTTTACGTCGCCTCCTATTAAAACAGGAAAAGTTTTTTATACAAGTTTTCTATTTAGCGATTTATTTTTGACCATGACCGTAAAAAATGAACAGTCCCTCATGAGAAGATTTTTGACTATAGATGGAGAGCTGGTCTACGAGGGGCACAAGTCAAGCTACATAGTAAATAATCTTGTTCCTGTAGCTTCTTACACGTTCTGTGTCAGAGCATATACCGAGGGAGATGACGGGCACAGAAGTAATATCGCGTCGGCCACCACGCCTGAGTCAGGTGAGGACGTCTTGTAAGACGTTTTTGTATAAACTATAGTATACGTTACTCGCCTTCTAAAGCCTACAGAAGTTGATTTGGTATAGTGCAGTTGACTGTGAAAAGCTCACGGCACGAATACGGTAGTGATACGTCAGACCAATCACATTGCTCGAGAATTTACTCTCCATACAATCAATTTAACACGGCAGGAACCCGACACGAACACGGTCACGCTGAGGTCACGGCACTGCCAGACCAATCAAATTGCGAGAGAGGAAATTCAAATCCCATTCAAGAATTTATTCTGAGTTTTTCAATTTGCAGCTGCATAAGTTGCTTCAAATACTGATATAAAATTCTAGAAAACTTCACGGTCATAGAAAGGCATGCATACGGCACTTAGTATCTCACAGTCACTCGCAAATTGCTCAAACAGTAAAATGTCACTTGACCGGCACGGCTGGTATTTGACGGCTCTTGACCCAATCATAGTGCGCGTCGTCAAAACAAAATAGGGACCTTAAGCTGCAGGACGGCAACGACGACGACGACGGCAACCATACGATGGCACTAATTGCGCTATTCAATATACACTCGTTGATATGTGCGAAATACTGTGCATCATTGCCGTCTTATGCTGAAAGTAAGACGTGAAATGTTCTATTTTTACGTACTAAAAAGAAAGGCTACGCCAAAACTTTACCTTTGCTTATTTTCGTTTTAAGTAAAGGGCTCCCAAAAGACGCCATTTTACTCTAAAACAGGGGTGCTTATTGAGTAAAATACTAGGGTAAACACGAAATAATAATACAATAGAAGGTTGAAGCGCCTCAATTTCGCCGACCTTGTCGCCCGCGTTGCCGTCCTGCAGCTTAAGGTACCTGATGCGTGGACACGGCAACGTCATAGTAACCTCACGGAAAATCAAAATTTCAAAATTCATTGTTTTTAGTACCCAGTGCTCCTCAGTGTCCACGAGTCGCGGCCAAAACTACCAACCAGATAAAAATAATGTGGGAGCCACCAGAAAAACCAAATGGAATATTAAAAGCCTATCAAGTTGTTACGAGAGGTACGATAGAATGTGTGTATGTATCGCAACAAGGGAGCATTAGAAATGAGAGTCGAGAGTAATGAAAACTGTAGCATAGGAGAGATTGATGTTGGCACTCTTCGCGATCACTCAAAATGTTTTGGTCAATGTACATGTTAACGTACACTAGTACACGTACATTTACATTAGTACTTCAGGTCACTTTTGCCTCTATTTCTGGCTCCCTTGTTCTGTGTTATAAATTCGTTGCACCTCAGATTTCAGTCGGGTTTGGCACAGGAACAGGCAATCCACTCCACGTGAGGTACACTTGGACCACACTTGGGTCAACCGCACGACTTGTCTCACCTGGATGAAAGCACTAGAGTCCACGATAGGTTGTGCACCAAAGTCAACAGCACGACTACACCACAGGTATCCCAATAACTAACACATCTTTTCTACCATCCAGTTTTTACCTTCTCTACAGGGAAAACCACATATCTGGATATATCAGAGAATTACTTGATTCTTTCTGGGCTGCCTGCAGACACGGAGTACACTTTTGAGGTAACTCATGCACTGACAGACTATTTTTAGATTGTCTTCTGGGTCGTACATTAAACAAAAGTAGAGTACAATCAGACAGTTTTATATCTTGCTCCATAGATTTACGCATTGACGAGCAAAGGAAGAGGAGAGGCTGCTATCTTGACGACAAGAACCGATGACCTTGGTGAGTCAGTCGTTAAGCACATTAATGATTTATTTATGTTCCCAAAACATTCTCCACCCTCCCCCATAAAATGTTAAGCTGAAAAGGACAAGGGACTACCTTTGTGTTTTGGTCGCTAAAACGCATTTCTTCATCTTATATTACGTTAGCATGCTAATCTTGCCTTTTTTAATAAATATTTTATTTGGGTTCGCTGTGGTGTTGAATAAACGATCAGGAGAATAAATACTGAATAGTTCAAAAAAACTAACACACTTGTGGTCCTCTATGCGTGTGTCATTATACAGTATCTAGGTTCTACGATCACCGACACTTGAATAAATTCGCGAAGAGTTACAGCTAGAAACAAAATTGGAGTTTGCCATTCGTAGATGAAACGGGTTACCGGGAAGTTCGCTCGGGAAACTGGGAACCGGAACCGGAAACCGCTCTAAGGCCAACCAAAAGTGTTTAGAGTATTTTATGTAAACCTACAACTACAAACATGTAATTGAAAATGAGGAATAGTTCTAACAGTTCATTTTTATTATGGCTCTCCTCCTTTGCAAACATTCGAAGGTAGTATTAAAGTCTCGTTGTGGAGAATATTTTTTCTCTCATAATTAAGTTTGTGCTTCTGTTCCAATTCTAATAAACAACGGATTCTTGCTGAAAAGACTTGATTTGATTGGTTAGTCTTTAAGCAAAACTCAGGGGAATCCCCGTCGCTACTAGATTGTTTATCATGCATAATAGTTGAGCCTCTATACATTTTCTTGTCGTTTCAGCCTGATTCTTTCTTTTTTTTCCTCTTTTTTTTTCATCTCTTAATCAAGAAAAGATCGATCTTTGACATTTTTCGTTGCATTTGTCAACATGTTATTCTACTTGTGTGTAGTCTACTCAATACTCCAGATTCAAGTTCTCTGTTGCTCAGGGTTAGCCTGTATTTTGTGTAGAATATCCATGTATTACAGCATAGTCAATGTCCGTGAAATTTGAAAGTGTTTGAGTTGTTGAAGTTGTGCATTTTTTACTTTACCGTTAGTATCTGTGAATATTTTGACGCTGGAGGGAGATCAAAATTTCACTAGTTCAATATGATCTTCACTTCCTGTCTTTGTGAAAAGTAAAAGTAAAAAAATAATACTCTATCTCTCTTCACCGAGTAAATTTTGTACTCCCTTTGCCTAGGTTCTGCACAAGGAATTACCGTATTACTTGGTGTATATATTTTCTTTCTTCGATAGTAAAGCTCACAAAGTAAAAATAATTGCTAACGATTTGATTCTTTAGTACTGTCACAGTTAAAATTAAAAAAAAAAAACTTTTGTCGACTAAGGTCTGCCTTCGTGTAAAAGTCTTAAACCGATTGTCTAGTCTTATTCGCAAAGCTGACCTTCTACCGATAGATGTCTTCCTTCCTTCTTTCTTTCTTTCTTCTATCTTGTAGAAGAGAGACTTAGGTTGTCGTTAGAGAGTCGTAGGTTGCGGAAGAGAAGGAATTGAAAGCGAAGTGAACACCATCAAGGTTTCGATACCACTAGAAATACCAATATATGACTACTATATGGTCACTGAATTTAGAAGCGGGAAACTTTTTCGTTTATTGGCCTGAAGTTGATCAGGCAGACGCCATCGATTGCTTGTTTTACCAATTCTTTGTTAAAATGTTTTTACGGAAATAAAACTATGATTAAACATCCGAACGCCTGACGCAATCATCTCTACCATTGCGCATGTCTGCTCTGAGCCACATCCCATACGTCTTATTACAGGTTCCATTCCTCATATAAATGTTGGAGAGACTATACTTAGTGTTGGGATCGTGGAGTATGCTAGGTGAGGGTGTGCTTCCGGTCCCCTCGTGACAACAGAGGAGTTAGGTCCAGGCCTCTCTCCCCTGTTGCAACGAGCAACACAAACCAAATACCAAATACCAAACAACAAAAATCTTTACCGGCAGGGGGAGTGCATTGAAAGCCTTTGAGCCACGTGGTCGAACAGGCTAATTCTGAGGAAGGGGGCAGACTAAGGATCGCTTTGTACTTCCACTCACACCTGCCGGTATTGAAAACAGAAAACCTCGACTCGATGCAAGATCTAACTCATATCTCAGACTAGTCCGTAGTGCTCATTCTGTGCGCACTCGTGCTACGTTCTGCGAGAGGGGCTAGTTCTGTACACCGATGTACCCTAAACAATGGACAGGTAGTTCGGCGGCCTATCAGCGGTTGAAGGACTTCCAGTTCACCCCCAATTTTTTTCAACCCTCAGTTCCTTCATTTATTGCCAGGCTATACGGCGTACTATACGCATGTATCGGTTAAGTCACTGCTTAGGATGATCACTTCCGTTTATACCAGCAGGGTGGAACGTTGATTCACCGAGTTCCACTAATAGACCAGTTTCGAATTCCAAATTACCGCTGTGTTCCATGATGACAGACTCATTTACAAAGGGTTAGCTTCGCATCAGTGTTTAAATATATTCACAAATACCAACGGTAAAGAAAAAAATGCACAACTTCAACAATACAAACATTTGAAACTCGACGGAACTTGACTGGAACACGTGAATATTCTGCAGAAACTCGAGGCTAACCTTTTGAATGAGTCTGTAATAAAGAAACACAGCGGTAATTTGGAATTTGAAACTGGTCTATTTTTTGCACCGTCTTTCTGCACTCTACCTGACCTGCGGTTGCTCTGCTTGGTTTTCTTTATTCCCAATAACGCCCCACCTTTTGCGCTGTTTTGGTTCAGTTTAGAGAGCTCCGGCAAAATTTGATTCTTTGCCTTAGTCAATCGTTCTATAAGTTTACGTCCCACAATATTTTGCACCACAGTCTTCCTTTGAACTTTGAACTTTGAACTGACAATATTTTGCCAAGATCATTGAACTGGCCCGCGTAGCTGGTCTTTTGGGGATTTAGGGAGGAGAGAAGGAAGGAGAAAAGGACTGGGTAGGAGGGAAGAGAAGGGAGGTCCCTTCTCTTCTCTCCTCCCCAGTCCCTTTACTGTTTTTCTCTTCACACCCCACCCAAATCCCTCAAAGGGCCGTTACGAAGGTTATTAAACTGCGATTTGTGTAATTTCTTTAATTCTATCTTTTTTGTGTTATTGCGCATGTCAGTTGTCAGACCAATGCATCCCACATGAGACACGAAGACTCCTTTTCCTTATATAAATACTGTACATACACATTATCAGTTGGGGTTGAGGACATGGATGGGGATGTACTCAGCCCTGCCGTGATATTCGTAACGTTGCCAAGCAACGCTGTTGCTTCTCATCGCTTCAAATGTCACGGGAAAAAGAAATTCAAATCATTCGCTGGGAGTGTGGTGACAGCCTTAGAAGTCACGCGGTTTGACTGGCCGAGGAAGGGGGCGGCGGGGCTCGCGTTGCACTTCCCCTGTCCCCAACAGGTGAGCGACATTAACTAAAGGAATTTAAATGCCTAGGTCTGCTGGTAGTTCGATAGTCTTTGAGTGGTTACTGGACTTCTAGCAGTTCCACATCCTAACAAACCCCCAATTTTTTCGACACCACAGAGAATTCTAGATGAGTAAATAACGAATGAATTAAAACTTTTAATTTTCTATACATTAAAAGAATTGCAGATTTTAAATTTCAAATTCTATTGCGATCGTCAGTACTTGCACTCTTGAAGTTACAAATAACTATACTATAGTTATTTGTAACTTCAAGAGTGCAAGTACTGACGATCGCAATAGAATTTGAAATTTAAAATCTGCAATTCTTTTAATGTATAGAAAATCGATGAAACAAACATAGGGAACTGTAACATATATTATATATTATATCATTATTATTACTATTCGACAGGAGCTTTTTTATCTTGGAGATCTACTCGTAGTTCCTTGTTTGATAAACTTCTTTCGAATCAATCTAAACTTTAAAAAAACACCGAGGCTAAGATTTATCTCCACTGATAAGGTCGCATTTCTCGTTGCTTGAAGTTACAGACCTCGAAAGCCAGACACTAAGCGGTGGTCGAGTAAGAAGAAAGTCTTTCAGGCCAACCTAGTTCTGCCGATATATAAGAGAGGTTAAGCTTCTCGTTTAAGGCAAACGTGAAACGTCAGTTGATCATTAAAAAATTATTTAAATTTAGTGAAAAGGAATCGCAATGATCTCCAAGTAGTAGATAGAGATAAGAATATGTGTCTTTGTCGAGAAGGTTTGCAAAAGGTACATGGTACAAAGGTGCATGGTGACGTTTGCCGTTTACGGGAAGAATAAAACCTTAATCTGCCTATAGTTTGTGTATAGCCATAGATAACGAACGAACAACGACAAATAAACGAGCCGACAGTCCAGAGATCCCTCATCGTATCGTATGGTTACAAAACATGTTTCGTCATGTTTCACCTCATCTTGACATACGTAGTACTCTTTTAAAATCTATAATAGATAGATTTGATATTGCTGCATAGACCGTTGGATAGGGTAACATGGATGAAACTATTACAGAATGTCTGGAAAATTATTTGCAAGGGAATGACACGTGGTTTGATTTCATGAAATGGGAAAACAGAGACTTGTTTCCATTTGTTAGTTTTATGATCAATATTCTTGAGAGGTACATGAGACTAGTGAAAAATCGCGCAGAACCAATTAGTCAAATTAATATTAGTATCTGATCAAAGTAAGGGGGCAGTCGAGGCAAACGTCTAGGGGAAACCCCTCTTTATAAATTCAAAGTATAATGTGCCCAAAGGTCGTCACACGGTTCGATCAGTAATGCTAACCAACAGTCAACCAGACTAAATAAATAAACCTAATGCTATGGTTAATCAAACCATTTAGTTAATATTCAATCTTTTATTTAGTACAAATCTTCGACCTAGAGGCCAATCCTGCTCACACCGAATATTATATTTTCCATACTCTGCATTGTAAGATGAGCATCATTTTTTTAATACTCAATGATTATCGATTTCAATATTATACACTGGAAATAAACTAAAAGACTTTCTACTACGTACAGTAGCTCGATATGTGATTATATTTTTATATCTAGTGCTAAAACCATACCAAGATCAGTGTCATTCAAACGTCGTATCTTTATGTCACTATAGGTTTTCTCATAAATTCAAGCTTTTTTTTGTGAATCAGTTTGAAAGCGATAAAATACAGACTTGATACTAATAACTACTAGACTTGGCTGTTGTTGTTGATCTCTGATTGTACCAATCGAATCTCACCATCAAGAAAGAAATCACTCACTGCTCTCGAACTTGAATGAAGCTATTAACATCACATTCTGCCTAAACATTTTTCTTGCTATGGCAGGATTCTAGTCTTTGAGGCATCCTAGGTCTTGCTTTTTCTTAGGACCACTTTCATGTCTTACTGCGCATGTCTACTAATAGGGAATCCCAATGTTTTATTAAGCTTTGTTTTACTGTTATAAATATTGGGCCATTCCTATATAGCATTGGGATCGCGGAGCGTACTAAGTGGGTGGTGCGTTCTTGATCCCCTCGTGACGATAGGGGAGATTGGTCCCAGACCTCTCTCCTCTATAACCACGAGCGAAACAAAACAAAACAACCAAAACTCTTCGATCCTGGTGGGGAGTGCCATGACAGCCTTTGAGCCACGTGGTCAAATAGGCATCTGAGGAAGGGGGCAGCAAGGCTCGCATTGCACTTCTACTCACACCTATTGGGATCGTAAAACCGAAAGGCAAAAGCAAAGTGAGTTGGTAGTTCGACAGCCTGTGAGCGGTTGCAGGACTTCCAGCCCACACCCCCAATTTTTCGTTGTATGAGGTAGGAGGCAGGAGGTAGGAGGCAGGAGGCAGGAGGCAGGAGGCAGGAGGCAGGAGGCATGACATAGCCTTTTCTTTCCACTTTCTCCAAGTCGGTTTTCACGCAATGAAATTATCTTTATTTTGGCCAGTAAAGTTGTTTAAACATGTTACATGAATTCGATGAAAAATGTAAACCAATTCAGACTAGCATTACTTGCCGTTGCCACGGAAACACACTTACACCCAGGCTCTTTTCCCGAATTCCAATCTAGGACGGACATTTTTAATTTTCAGTTTCCAAAAACCATATTTTCAAAGAGAAATTAAGTGCACAAGTTCCACCACCGTATATTCGTGATTTTTATAGCTTTTCTTGGTCTTTTACTATTTAAATTATTCCAAAAGTTTTTTTTGTTTCGTGATCCAAAAAGTAAGACCAAATATAGCTTGACAGGCGAGCCTCCAACAGAGTCTGGGGAAACCCCTCATTATCATTCAAACTCGAACCTTGTATCTTCCTGAAGGTCGTCACAGACGACTAACAAATAAACAGATCAGTCTTTATAAAAAGTTTTTAAATAAAGCTTTTTATTGCCGATTTTAACGGTTTTTTTAATTATAAAAAGACTCTACGACTACGAGTACACAATTTTCAGTATTCGTTCGTCATTATTTAAGTTTAGGTTTAGTCTCGAAAAAAAAAAAGAAGTTGCATTACATTGTCATCAAAATAATATTTAGTCCACCACAGTCAAAACTAACTGCATTTTACAATTTTTGTGAATTCGAATCGCATATCAAGTACTTAATGTAATTTATGAATCGCTTGCAAGTTGCTTTGATTTAAATTCTTGGACTTTCGATCGATACAAAAATGAAAGTGCACCAGGTTTTTAGAGTATGGGGTTGATACCCAAGTACCATTAATATTTAACACTAAAAAAATTACGTTTATTATATTCGCTTTCTTATGAAGTATAATCTTTATGTGCTCCGTGATTCGCCGTCTGACGATAACAATTTCCTTTTACCATTCTAAACAAATCTCAATTAAAAAAAAAAGAATAGCGATGTAGGACATCTAATGTGTTTCTCCGTCGGATTAAAGCATTATTTAGTCTTAGTTTGACTCGCATAACGCGGAGATTTACATTCATTTTTCTCCCAACTTAAACCAATCAAGTCTTGATTAAACTTTCATGACGTAAGTACTACCAACTCTGCGCATTTCATCCATGAAGAGAATCCCACACGTCTAATGCACGTTCTCTTTTCCTCATATAAATATGTTATATGACTCTATAGTATCGGGGCTGTGAGTGCATTAAGTGGGTGGTGTGCTCCAGCTCCCTCGCGATCATAGTGAGGTCGTTTCGTACGAACCCTATGTTGTCACGAGTTCTCAAAATTACAAAACAAATCCTGCTAGGGAGTGCCGTGACAGCCTTGGAGTCACGCGGTAAAAACAGACGGCTGAGAAAGGGGGCAGCGAGGCTCGCATTGTACTTCCACCTGCGCCTAGCAGGTTTGCGCACTATAAACTTCTAAACTTCTAAACTTTCTAAACGTCAAAGTCGCAAAAAAAATATATGTGTTCAGGTAGTTCTGCGGCCTACCAGCGGTCGTTGGACTTCCAGTCCACACCCCCAATTTTCGATTTCGTAATATATGAACGGGGGTGATGAGGGAAGTTTAGTCTCATTGACCTGCATTCATTTATTACCATTCTTAAGAGAATACTTAAAAATAAGACCAGGGCATCTGTCATTGATCCGAAATATTTCCAGTTTTCTTAAAATATGGCGATTTCAAAGCGCTTTTACAGTTTGAAAAGATATTCGCATGACTGACAGAAGTAGCGCTAATAAGTTCTCATAAATCCCACAATGCTTTATGTTTTCGAGCTTGACGTTAAATTTATAGACCCCTTGTATGTGACGTCAAAACAGGTCAATCCGGGGGACAAAACAAAAGAGTCCTTGCCAAGAGAATATGAAGTACTTACTTAATATTTTCTTGTCCTTGCTTATAACCTTTAAATGAGAATAACATTAAATATACATAAATCTTCTCACTTCATAGCCTGCATGCAGTAAATTCAGCTATCTTTTTATCTACAGCATCTCATGCTCCTCCAAAACCAGTTTTACAAGCTTTAGGACGTCACGAGATCTTAGTACAGTGGGAACACCCGCCAAGACCTCTGGGAAGGATCAACAGCTTCGAAGTCAAGATCAATGACATCATCATCTACACAGGGATCGAGAAGAGTTGTATCGCGAGGTTTCTAAAACCGAACACAGATTATGTAGTTACGGTGAGTGCTGTAGTGTATATTCCGTATGTCGGTGGCGTACCGTGTCCGCAAAGACCAAGTTTTGAAAAACTTAGAATATGAAGGAGGCATACCGTGTCCGTGATGCCCTCAAATATTCTGATTGGATGAAGTCTGAGTGGCCTTGTGAACATGTGCCCTAAATTTGTTACGGTAACATTGACCATGTTTTGACTACAAAACTAGATAGTACGAAGGAGGCTTATCGTGACTTTGACAGTGATGCCCTCTAATGTTCTAATTGGATGACCTCTGAGTTGCCACGTGATTTGTTATACTGTATGCGTTAATGCGAGAGGGGACGTCGCGACGCCACATTCAGGACATAAAAACAGGCGAAATGGCGTCCTGGATTTGACGTCGCGATGTCAACGGCTGTATTGAAGGGTATTCATGAGCGCGCGCGCCTTCTTCCTTCACGTCACGTTATGATAACTAAATACAGTCGACTCTCGTTACAGTGGACATCCTCAGGACCGTCACTTGGTGTCCGTAATAGCGAGCGTCCGCAATAGCGAGGATTAATTACGGACATTTCTTTGTCAGTATTTTTGTCGGGGATTTTTCTCCTGTCCGTAGGCGAGGTGTCCGTAATATCGGGGTGTCCTCAAGGCGAGAGTTGATTGTAGAGACCTTTAGCACGAAGATATCATTAGTCCCGCAAACCACAAAATGCAATTCGACGTCAGGCGTTTTCCGTCAAACTTTCGACATTTAGGAAGGCGTCATAACGGATTTGTTGCTGGAAGAGCCGCCATATTGAATATCATTGATGCCGAGTGTTTCTTCGTGTTTGTAGGTTTTTTTTCGGGGCCTGATACCCAGCGGTTAGTGGTCTGTGGTTATAACATGTTAAATATAAAGGTCTCTAATCAGTCTAATTTACCGTGATGGCATGCTGTGACAGAGATTGGAAATGCAAATAAAGGGCCATCTGTTATTCTCTCTCACACTTTCAAAGAGATAACGCTGTTGTGTATAGAATACCTCGTGGGATTCCCCATGGTTTGATATTATTGTGTAACTAGTATTTATATCTTAAATAGGTTAGCGCCTGGACGAGCGAAGGTCGATGCGAGAGTCTTCCAGCTAAGAAGAGAACAGCGCGGGAGATATACCGTAAGGCAAAAGGTTCTTATTCTGCTGAGCACCTTCACCTCGGCACTTTTGCACTTTTACTTCTAAGTCACGGTAAACTCGTATCAGTAGTGTCTAGAGATGGCCACCTGCACTTGTTGATGACAATCACTTGCACTGTTTAAACAGGTGTCTTGTTACTTGGTGTTAACATTGTGGTAGTGATGATGATGCATAATGATGATGGCGATGATGATGATGGTGATGCATAATGATGATACATGATGATGATGTTGCATAATGATGATGGCGATGATGATGATGTTGGTGATGTTGATGATGATACATAATGATGGTGATGATGATAATGACGATACATAATGGTGATGTTGATGATGATACATAATGATGATGCATGTGGATGAGAATAGCAATGATAATGGTGATTTATGATGATGATAGTGATGATGATGATGATGACAATGATGATAAACTATTGCAATATAGATAAAATAGTATTTAATACATGTTATTATTATGATAATAAGGACGATTATAATAATGAAAAGAGATGATAAAGTATCAATTCTGATAATATGTGCTGCTTAGGTATTCAAGGTGTTAATGTTCTTATCATAATAAAAAGAGTTTTAAAATATCAAAAAAGGTTGGTAATTTCGATCAAAATTAAATTTTAATGCAATTGAATTTACGACAGAATAATAATTTCAGACACTGATGATGATGATGATGGTGGCGGTGGTGGTGATGATGATGGTGATGATGGTGATGATGGTGATGGTGATGATGATGATGATGGTGGTGGTGGTGGTGGTGGTGGTGATGGTTGTGGTGCCGGTGGCAGTGGCAGTGATGAAGATGTTGTTGTTGAAAGTGTTGACAAATGATGGTGACTTCAATGATGATGATGTCTAAATGAATAAGCCTGTTGGTGAAGGATGATGATGATAATGGATAATGCCTGACAGTTGGCATGATGATGATGATTATGAAGATGATGCTGATGAATAAACGAGGATTGATTCGATTGATCAATAATATACTGACCCACACTAAACCCTATTAAACAAAACTTTAAACTGGAGCTTATTATAGCCGATGCTGTTATCTTTATCCCAGATGCCACCCCAAACCCTCGAGTAAAGACAAATAAACAGACGACATCTAAACGAAGCACGAATAAACAACATAAAAGTAAATAAAAACAAACCTAAAAATCATCATCATAAATCAATGTCTTAAGCGTGAATTTTTCACATTTTTGAGTCCATCCGTGTGTATCTTGTCAAGTGTTATTCGTTAAAAAAAGAAATAATACTCAAGGGAGTGACATGCTCTGCAAGTATCATAAATGATCGTGGCGGTTATGCCTTTGTGTAGTCCCCTACGCAGCCGCTATTAGTGTCGTCACGCCACGCTCACTCCCCTAAGAAGAGTATGCGTTGCGTGACGAAACTAATAGCGGCTGCGTAGGAGACTAGTCTTTGTGTTGCGTGATTATGATCTCCTACAATACTAACCTCTACCTTTCATTTATGGATAACCCTAGCAGTCCCTATCAGAAAGCCACTTTATCCCTACGATTCAAAAACACTTGAAAAAGGAACCGAAAAATCAGGTACCTAAATAGAACGCGAGCCCTGATTTGTTGAACACTTATAAAGCTCGATAGCTCAGAAATAAATATACGGCGCGTGTATCTATTAGCCATTCCGAGGTTGAGGGACAAACTGGGTCGATTTGGCGTTGCATTGCATTGTGGGACTGTTTGAGGGGACGAAATAGATGCCATCTTGGAAACGTGTTCAGTTCGACCAAGTTTCCCCCCTCAATCTTAGAACTGGGAGCTTCATGTAGAACGAGAGAGAAGTCGGAGAGAAACGCGAGGCGTAGCTGTAGACACAAGGGACGTTTCGTATTGCTTTTATAAAATAAGAGATACGTTTAAGCTGAGCCAAGAGACATGATCTCTTGGCTGAGCGTGTTTTCTGTCCTCTAATATAAACATGGTTTCCCAGCTTTTCGGCCAATCAGAGTGTGCGTAGTATATTTTATAAACCTTAATATATACTAATATATACGCATTCTGATTGGTTTATAATAGTCCCTTGCAATTCCTTGCGCCCTCTTAAAAGATAACCGTGTCTGTCGATTGAAGTGAGAACTAGGGTGACCTTGCAATCATAGAGCATGCACTTTCTGAACACTTTGGACAATTATTCACATGTCTCTATTATTGCCAAGTCAGAGGGTCTGCAACTGAGACTTCTTAATAGTTTTCTCAAGGTTGCGCGTTCATCCAAATTCAAGGTACTTGACGGGACACAATAATAATTGTAATAGTTTTATTATTTGTATAGCGCTATTTCCAAAATATAGATTATGCCCAATAGCGATTCCAGAACACGAGTATTATCATGTATTGCTTTTAAATTTTTCGATAAGAATTTATTAAATCGCTTATTCTCCTATTTAAATATAAAAATGTCTCCTCATTCTTACTGAATTTGCGTTTTTCAGTTTTGTTGCCCGTCAAGTTGGATGCGCACTACTCCACCTCTTAAGCCTGTACACCCCTTGTGGGGTATAGGACACCAACATCTGAACGACATAATTGTTTCTCTGTTGGTGCTGTTTCTGTAGCGCGTTTAGTTTTTGCAGGGAAGGGTTGCTAGACCTTCGCCCAACCCTCCTCCTTTCTCATCCGGGCTTGGGACCGGCCATGGATGCGCACGCAACCTTGGAAAAAAAATGGCCTATTGATTTTTTGACGATGAACACGAGGTTTGTTGACAACAGATTTTTACTGTTCTGATATCCAGATCTGAAGAGGGCGAAAACAGCAGGCATCCTGACCGTTCCTACAGCCGAAAGTCCAACCAAAAACGAAGCCAGAGGAAAACCAACTAGGGTTGGTTCGGTAAGAATCATTGCTTGGTTAAGAAAACTGTGTTTATCGCTAATTATCAGTGATCATAGGCAAACGTTTTACGTTACATCTAGCTCTAGATAATATAATCTAGATCTTGTGTTTTTTTTCCGTCGAGCATGCGCAGTAACAATCGGCTTTGGGTCAAGAGTCATATACGTAGGAACGAAGCCGAGGAGCTCTGGGTACGAGAATGTTCTAGAGTATGTTTAGCAAAAAAAAATTAATCTGAATACGTCTTGATTTTAGTCGGTGGATAACAGATTCCGTCCAACTACAGTAAGCACAGTACCTGATAATAACGCCAACAAAACCTCGAAGAAAAATCCAGGTTGGTCCTTCTAACATTTATTATACAAAAGCCGCCAAACCAAACATGACTCGATGTACACACGTTAAGTGATGAGTATTTTCTAAATCTGTTACCTAGGTCGAAAAAGCTCTATTAGCAAGACTGCGCTGTCTTCATCGCTTGATTCACTGAAGGATACTAACAAAAGAGATACCAAGGTACGTAGACTGTACGCATATACGTGAGTATAGCATGCTTGGTAGCTCCGAGGGAATACGGGTACAACTGTATGTTGTGCGTGGGAGGGGAGGGTAGAGACCATGTTGTCACACTAAACTATAATAGGTGGACCATTCAAGTACATATACAGGGTAGCTGCCCGGCCAGCCGGCCTTTGTAAAAGTACTAAATACTAGAGGACTGAAGACTCATTGTTAAAAGTTCAAAAGGTCTATCGCTTATCTATTCGTTGACAGGACGTTTTTCAAGACAAGTCATTGAATATCGATAGCAGACGAACACAGTTTTCTAGGAGGGTGTCCAAATCCGAGAAAGCCGAGCAAGGAAAAGCCCCGAAAGGTATGAAGTTCCATATTGTACATGTGAACTTTCACCTGATCGTCATCATGGTCATCATTATCATCATCTATCATCACTATCATAATCTCCATTATCATCATATTCATCACCATCTTCATTGTCATCAACGCCATCATTATCGTCGTCGTCGTCATCATCGTCATCATTACTATCATCATCTACGTTATCATCTTCATCGCCATCATCGTCATCATCACCATCATCATCACCATCCTCATCTGCATCATCATCATCATGTTCGTCATCACTTTCCAATTCGTCAACACTCTCAATATCATTAAGATGATGACGGGGGATTATTTATTTTATGCAAATCATCATCTTCTTCATCATCAAATATGCCATCATATATATACCATATTGTCCAGAGGGCTTTTCTCTCTATGGAATCCGCTAATTCGATGTGAAGTGTACAGTGTATGAATACATGCAGATAACATATCATTTATAGTTTATTAACTATTTTTTACATTGTTACGCAGGTCTTCCAAGGCGCAGTAGTTTACCAGGAATCCCTACGTCTTACACGCGTACCAAACCTAGATCGAACAGATTTTCACCACCCAATGGCAGCACAGATAAACCACCGTCGACTATCTCATCCAGGGGGTCTTCTGACTCAGATGACAAAGATAGGTAACTACTGACTATTAATGGTATTATGGTGTGGTGTGGTGAAATGCGGTGTGGTGGGGTGGGGTGGTGTAAGGTGTGGTATGGCCATGTGAGGTACGTTGTGGTGTGGTGTGGTGTTGCCTTGTGAGGTACGTTGTGGTTGGTGTGGTGAGGTAAAGTGTGGTGTGGTTACACTATGGTATGACCAGTGCAGAGGTATGGATTGCATTCGCCTCTTATCTGGGGTCTCGGATTCGATCCCTGGACTAGGCATCGCATGTGAGTAGAGTACTGTAATACTGTAGTATTCAGCACTGAAAACCTAGACAAGCTAAATCTTGGACTTAGCCGTGCACAGACTTTGGTCAGTCCAGGCATTGTTTCAGGGTATCGATCTGTGAGTAAGCCGTGCCCTGACTTGGGTCAGCCCAGAGGTTGATCAGAGTATCGATAAAATTGATGTTTGATTTGAATGATGCTTTCAATAGGCCGTCACCTGTGAATCTAACAGACGCACTTGTATCCATGAAGATCAATAAACCTCAAAGTAGACGCGCAGATGAGTGAGTATTCAAATTTTAAAAACAATCGTTTTGACAGCGCTTAATTTTTCAATCAATTTTTTCATTCATTATCTATAGGAAACCATCAAACAAATCCACCTTTGCTGCCTCCGTCAAAGAACTGAAGCACGTGCATCGTAGTAACCAGACGTCCAAACGAGATCAACTATCGTTAGAGACGGCTCCACCCCTGGTAACGACAGGCTCTGCGCAAAGGCTCAAGAAAAAGGACTCTTACAGATCTTGACTTAAACGCCGGTGTGTTGATATGTTGGTGTAAACGTTTCTAACACGGCAGCTGGAGTACGAACCGTATATTCGTGAAAAAGCTCAAAAACTAAATAGCACTAAACGCATCATTCTATTTCTTTTGTTTTTAATTGTTTCGTTAGTGGCATTGTGTACAAATAATGTAGTAGTATTTCACGAATATATGGTTTGCACTCTCTGTTTATTGGAACTAGCAGAGGATGCCCCCCCCCCCCCGTGTACCCTTGCATTTAGACGCCTCAGGATGACTTCAGTTACGCTGACAGAAACAAGGTTTGTATCCTAATAGAGACGGCAGCCATGTTGGATGGCAGGAACAATACAATCGTTTTTCATAAGAAAGAATTCGATTCCCGAGAGCAAAGGGATTTTTATTGTTCTGCCATCTTACCGCAGGCAGCCCAAGCTGTGTTATGGGTACCAGCACATGATGATGCAAACCTTTATAGGAATGATCATGGCACAATGAAATAACGCATTAGAGGTGAGGTGCATTCTGATCTAGCGTAGGTTCAATCTATCATCACCATATCATAGGTTTTGATGAACTGATCTTTCGAATGAGAAGCTTTTGTTAATCTTACATGCAAAACGTATTTGGGACCTTCGAAATGCTACTGCGCATGACCTTCTCTTCATCAGTGCAGTCAGCATCAGGGATGACAGAACCGGGGGTGGGGGGCTGTAGCCCCCCTACTTTTTGTGAAATTTCAATACATTTTCACTAAACTCAGCCCCCCCACCTTGCCATACAATGTCACTGTCAAAAATCAAAAAGCTGCTCCGCCGTCCTAAAAAAGACATTACTTATTGAATGAAAAGTTGGATCACCCAATACTAGGGAGGGTATTTGTACATAGTGTTAAATACAGAGTGATTTTAAAGGTTATTTTCATGGAAAAGGTATTAACATAGAGTGACGGTTTTAAAAAATTGAATAATTACAAATAAAAAATTCATTTTATATGTATATATATTTATATATTGTTTAAGATCAAATCCCAAGATTAAGGTTACCAGTAAAAGCTACAATCTGCAAAAATTATGTGCCACTTTCCCCCCTTTCCCCCTAGCTACGGGGGGATGGTCCTCCAGAATACTAGGTGGCACATTTTATTTTGCATGAGATTGTAGGACTTTGGATCACTTGGATTACTGCATGAGCTTTAAACTTTGGGAGCTGATCTGACCCACCCCTTCTTCCCTCGTCTTCAGCTTTCCTCTGCTGGATCTGCCCAACACCATAAATTTTAATCTATCAAAAATAAGTATTGCAAGAGAAGCGGCTCTTTTTGTCTTTTTTGTCGTAAACACTAGAGGGATTTTTTCTTGCCTTGTGAAAAAAGTATGAGCAAAATTATAATTGTTTACTTTGACTGTCCTTCACTTATTAACAAATTCGATTCACAGAATAAGTAAAATCACTCTACACTTCTCATAGAGTGAAGGCATTTAACCCATGAAATAAAAAATACTATTCAATGAAGCCAACGTGTAATAGTCAAATAGACACAAAAGAAGACAATGGAAATAGGGTCTACTAATGTGTATTAGTCTAATATCTATTGCACAGGTTTAGTGACTTCACTCTAGTCAAATAGACACAAAAGAAAACAATGGAAATAGGGTCTACTAAAGTGTATTAGTCTAATATCTATTGCACAGGTTTAGTGACTTCACTCTAGTCAAATAGACACAAAAGAAGACAATGGAATTAGGGTCTACTAATGCGTATTAGTCTAATATCTATTGCACGGGTTTAGTGACTTCACTCTAGTCAAATAGACACAAAAGAAAACAATGGAATTAGGGTCTACTAATGTGTGTTGGTCTAATATCTATTGCACGGGTTTAGTGACTTCACTCTAGTCAAATAGACACAAAAGAAAACAATGGAATTAGGGTCTACTAATGTGTGTTGGTCTAATATCTATTGCACGGGTTTAGTGACTTCACTCTAGTCAAATAGACACAAAAGAAAACAATGGAATTAGGGTCTACTAATGTGTGTTGGTCTAATATCTATTGCACGGGTTTAGTGACTTCACTCTAGTCAAATAGACACAAAAGAAGACAATGGAAATAGGGTCTACTAATGCGTATTAGTATAATATCTATTCTTCACTCTAGCTTTAGTTTTTTTAATGCTATTCTCTTTGTACATTTGATAAAAAACCTCTAAATCTATATTACAGGATTTTAAAAATCTTTTGTATTCTAATAACAAAGGGGCCAATATCGAACAATGACCTCATTAATTCTCACTGAACTCTGCAAATACTTTAAATAGCCCTGATTTCTAAAAAAAAGAAGAAAAAGCTTGGGATCGACAATTTATAAGAAAAATATCCGTCAAAGTTCCTAAATCTTCTGAAAAGCTACAAATGTTACCCCAGCCCCACCCCCAGCGCAATCACGTATGTAATTTGAACTACTCAAAACAAACGCGTACAATGCTAGATAAACATCAAAGTGGGCTGCTCAATTTCCTACGTAGTTTGTTGGCTTTACATTTGTTTCGTGTATCTCGATAACCAGCAAAAGAATCGCAAAGAAGTAGCGAAAATTGTTAGCGATGGAAGACGCAGGAAGGAGAGAGGAGTTTGCTTTGAGCGACCGCAGCAGCGATGGCGAAACAAAACCCGTCCCAAACGAAGAGTCCCCTCTCATCAACGACGGTGGAAAGCAGATCTCTTACCGCATCTACGAGAAAGGAGGATTCTTTGAGAGTATCAGGAGACTACGATCAGCAACAGCCACCATATCCCTCATAGAGAAACCATCTTTTGATCGCCGAGCGTCAGCGTTCTTGGCCGGCTGGAACGTAAGCAACTTGATTCAAGGAACCGGGATCCTCGGTGTCCCGTACGGAGTACTCATGGGAGGATGGGTTGGTGTCGTGATGATTGTAGTGATCGCATGGATGTGTTGTTTCACTGGAAAGATTCTTATTGAATGCTTGTACGACAGATCTAAGCGGACAGGACAGAGAAAAAGGGTGCGTACAAATTACCCTGAAATAGGAGAAGCTGTTTGGCCGGGATGGGGGAACAACATCCTCAGTGTTATCCAAGTATGTGAAATGTTTGGCGGCACTATTATGTATATTGTGTTGTTAGCAACTATATTCACTGAGATGTTTAAGAGCACAACATCCTTGACTATACTACACTGGGCAGTCATTTGCACCTATGTAGCCCTTCCGCTGGCCTTCGTGAGCCGAGTGTCAATCATTGCGTGGGTCAGTATGGTGTCTGTCTTCTCTCTCATGTGTGGAATATTGACAATCTTAATCTTCTGCGTAACTCAGTATGACTTAATGTCAATCAAGAATATACCACATTTTAACTTTGAAACATTCCCTGTTGGATTTGGTATAATAGTGTTCAGCTATACTGCTCATGCCGTTTTCCCAGGAGTAGAATCAAGTATGAAGGAGCCAAGCAAGTACCCAATGATGATGAATTCCTCCTTTGCTTTTGCCGCTGTTGTTAAGCTTCTGCTAGGTCTCCTTGCAGTGTTGGTTTTCGGCAACACTACAGATCAAGTCATCACTGTAAACATGCGCTCAAGCCAAGTGTTCAATATCATTGCGAATGTCTTTATAATAAGCAATGTCTTCCTCGCTTTTCCTATAAACCTCTATGTTATTTTAGAGACAGTTGATCACAAATTTCTACCCCACTTTCCACACCTAACTCAGGACTCCCAGTATCATTGGTTATGGCTTTTAATGTCACGCACCTTCATCTTGACCTTTGCTCTCTTCCTTGTTCTCATGGTTCCGCATTTTGCCCTGGTCATGGGGTTCGTTGGCAGCTTCACAGGAACTTGTTTATGTTTTATATTACCTTGTTACTTTCATATAAAACTTAAATGGGATGAGCTATATTGGTATGACATTGCATTGAGGTGGTTTGTGATTCTTTTTGGTTGTATTTGTGGTGGTCTTGGCATCTTCTTCTCTGGAAAAAGATTAGTTGAGGCATCTTCGTCAGCTTCATGACTTTAAGAGCAAATATAGCATGTGTCATTCAGTAATAATTATGGTTAGAAAAAACAAAACTTGTCATCGCTTATCACCACCACAAGTACAGCCAAGGCACAGCTCAACAGGGTCGAACTGAAAGCATATGAAGGCATCTCTGGCAGCTGCTATACAGTCCACGTATGACCCCGGAGCACAGCTCTAACCAGTTTGAATTAATTAGGGTTGATTTTGAGACAAGGGAGGAATTCCTGGGGACTGGAAAAACCCTTGGAGTCAGAAACATTGGAATTTTAACCCCAGACCTCAGAGGTGAGAAGCGAGCGTTTTACCAGCAGGTCATCCTAACTCCCCCAAAGCAAGTTGCCAAGAGTAACAATACCAAATATGGTTTTACAATCATGTTATTGCAGCGTGGGTGCAATCTTTCAGGATTAAAATTTAGTCCTACTCTCTTTTATAACTACAGCAACATTTATAATTTAAAATATCATAGTGTAACATCCTCTGCTAAATACCATGTTTTTTTAAAAGAAGAGATAACTAGCTAAAAACTAGCTGCGTCGGTGTTTCTAATGAAACAGTAATGATAAAAGGGTAAATTATACACTGTGAAAAGACGAAAAAACTTACTGACGTTTTTTACATGGTCAAACACATTGCTAAACAAGTTGCAACCAAAACAGCCCACTCAAAATGTCCAGTAAACTGGTTATTCTTATCAAAATTTTACTAGAGGCAGTACTTTTGCAGCCTAAATTCTTTTTTTAGTAGGAAACTTTATGGTAAAGGCAGAGAATGGTTAGAAGTATGAAAGGTAAATTCTTTCATGATGCATGAACATATCTATGATAAATGGCTTTGTTTTAAATTTTAATTTACATATTTTAGGTAATAACACTATAAGTTATACACACATATATGTTTTTTGGTGTGATTTTTGTTTGTCATTTAATTGTCATACAAGTTTTACCACCAAAAACTAACAGAAAAGCTAACAGAGAGAGACCTGATATAATGCCAACATCCAGGAGGGATGAACAATGCCTGTCCTTCTTTCAGGATGCATTCTTGGTACACAGCATTCCTGAATTTTGGAAATTCTGACAGGTCTGGTGCCTCAACATCTACCTGTAATCCAGTAGAAAGATTTTTTTATTTTATCACAGCAGAATTAGTTTCGTCACTCACTAGCTATCATCATCAGCATCATCTTCAGCACAATCAACATCATCATTAAGTTACCACCACAATAATATTCATCTCCCATTCTCACCAAGAACATTAACACCATCCTCAACAACCATACATCACCAACATCATTCTATGTCATCATCATCATCATCACCATAAGCCACAATTTACAGTATTTTGACAACAATACCACCACCTAAATCCCCATCATTACCATCTTGGCTACATTGACACCGTAATCACTACAAACTATCTAAATCATCACCAGCCATAACCTATTCTGATACCGTCATGCATTATCATCAATATCATTTATCACCATAGTACTAGGGTTTAATAAGACTGCGTAGTCCCAAATTATCCATACCCCCCTCACGTAGGAATTTTTAAGACACCCCCTACCCCAAAGAAATTCCAATTTTCTTCCATACAAACTCTGTAATTCTTGTTTTTCTCTGATCCCCCCACTCTTCAGAAATTCCAAATTCCTCTGTGGGGTGGGTATGGATAATTTCTGGAACTACACATTACACCTAGCTAGTCACCAGAGGATCTCTGGCCAAAATTAAAACTTGTCTGGTCAAATCTTTGTTTTCCTGGTCATTTTGACCAGTACCATTGAGCCAAAAAATAGGTATGATCAAACTGAACTAATTATGTACGGCAACTGACTGGTTGTTATTTTAAGCTCTGCTATAGTAACAGCATGCAGTGCTTTTCCTTACCTGGCTGGTATTGTGAAGAAGAAATGACTCGTGAGCATAGACATTTTCAGTTTCTTCCTTGCCGTACAACCTCACATACTTCTCACCAACAACTTGAGTCAATAGATTATAATATGGGTCATCGTGCAAAGGTGAGACTGTACCCTTTGGACCAAACCAAGCATTAATCATCACCTCACGGCCCTCGTCTCCAAGGCAACAGTAGTCGGGAACAATGATATCCTTCCGCAGCTCAGGAATTTGATCAAATAACTGGTGCTGTGCTAAGTATGCAACTTCTACTTCATTATCAAGCTCACTTGGCTCTACATACTTATCAACAAATTCATTTACAGACATTAGCTTTTGAGTCCAGGATTCTTCAGTGTATTTTGAACCCAGCTCGATTGGTACTGTGCGACTGCCTGCAACCTCTTTTAAGTAATTTAAACTCCACTTACGAAAAGTTCTTGCCGGCCAGTGTTCAAGCATCCCCTCTATAACTACTGGCCTATCTTTTAGCATGTAATTATTGTAAAAATTTTCTAAAGAAGGACAATTACAGTGCTCTATTTCAAACTTTGGGTTTATTAGTGGAGTGTGTGAAATTTTTTGTCTTTTGCAAGCTGGTAAGTCCTCATTCTTAGGATTGTCGTTTTGGCATGATAAAGTGCTAACACCTTCAGGTTTGTCAATCCTGCTTGTGAAGCCTTGTTCTGCTGGTGTATCCTTTTTAGTGCTTGTTTGTTTGTCTTGCATTTTACTGGCAAGCCTACTTAGTATATTATCTAAAACTGGAGCTCCTAACAGAAGCCCCATGTCACAAGCTGTCAATGCATCCTTCATCTTTCCAACCTCGTACAACGACACAGCTTTAAACAGACTCCCATACGAATAAGTCTTTCTCCACGTGACATCCACATCTTTCCAGTGCCCAGTATTCAATTTCTCCCAAGTAATATCAAGAACAGTTTGTGAGTGAAATTTGCAAGACTTGTAGTCTTTAGTGAAATAGAAAGTTGCCGCTTGTTTTAGCAAAAATAGGACTGATTTTCCACCAAGTTTATCTAGCTCACTGAGATTCTTATCTAGATTTAGATCTTCAGTTCTGTGAATGCTTGGTAGGACACTAAATAATAGGAAATCAGTTCTGACATCCATTTCAATGTTTTGTATTTTACTAACTTGGGCCTGCAGCTTTGTTGGTCAGTGGTTTCAGCATGCAAATTAGTTTCGAGTCCAGTCCTTCGTGGAGAGCTTTACAAATAGATGGCGGAAAAGCTTCCTCAAACAAACAGAAACCAGAAAAACTCGTAATACTTTTAAAAGAAATTTTTCATTATGGCTATGAAGAGTTTTTATCTTTTATTATTTTATTGATAATTTGGTCATGGCTCCTAAAAAACGTAGGAAGAAGTGCCAACCTTATCATTTTCAACATCAAGATCAAGGATTTTTATCCGATGACAGTATGGAGATCATTCAGAACGAACTACAAAAGCGCTTCAGTAAGAAATTCACGCTTAAGACTAAAGAAAATCACTTCATTTTACCAGAGAGTGAGTTTTTATTCAAAGAACAGCCGTTTGTTATTAGTGAATTATTAGCCCTGAAAGATGAACTCAATTCGACGAAAAGTCTATTGAATGACATGGATATCGAAGAATGGCACCAACACACGCGAAGAACACATAAAGCAGGACTTGTGGTAAAGCAATTAAGGCAAAAAGTACAAGCTGAGATGTGTACGCAAGCTTGGGCGAAGTTGCATGAGATTTTATGTAGCTATGAAGTTGTACCCCAAGAAGTGAATGACAGAGAAGAGTTACTTAGTGTCCATTTGTGCGAAGCTCCTGGCGCTTTTATAGCAAGTCTGAATCATTTTCTGAAGAATAAATTCCCTGATTTAAAGTGGCAGTGGCTGGCCACAACTTTGAATCCATATTATGAAGGAAATGATCTAAATGCTATGTTGGATGATGATACTTTCATTATAAAGACACTGGAAAACTGGAACTTTGGGCTGGATGGGACTGGGGATTTGATGAGACTGCAGAACCTGAAACACCTAAAGCAAGCCTGTGACAGCAAGGGACCTGTTCACTTGGTAAATAAACACTGGGGAGGGGGGTACTAGGGGTGGGTCAGTGATAGGGATGTTCCTCTGGGACCCCAAAACCCTGGTTGGCGATTAAATTTTTTGGTTTTCACAAAAGGTAGAAGCCAACACCCTGTTTTAGAGTTGAAAATGTTAGATAGAGCTAACCTATCCAAGAATGATTACCCAGTCCTAGACAACGTCATTGAAATTGTATACCCTGTCTTAGACCAAAACCCTCAAATAAACATACCCTGTCAAGCAGAACATCCCTGTATAGGCTATATATGGGAGTACCCCCTCCCCTTCCCCTACACACACCCAAGTGCTGTAATAGAATACCATAGCATGTCCTACCAGATTCAATGAGTCACCCTCCCCTTTTCCACTTCCAAGGGATTTATCTACCTAATTAAATGTACCCAAATGATACCCCAGAACATACATGTACCATTCCTACGTACAGCCACTTTCCTACTGCTTCCAGTCCTTCTAACACACAACATTATCACTGCACACACTCATTTGACTTCTTTAGTTGATGTTTAGTAAATATGGAAGTTGATTTTTGTAGAAGGAGGAGAACCAAGAGAGAAGTCCTTAAAACACAGGAGAATAACCAACAAACACCTTTATTCACATACAGCACCAAGACTGGCAAATCCAGTAAACTAGGGTAGCATCAAGGGCTAAAGAGGCAACACTGTTGCAGCTTCCCATAAGCTTGACTTTATTACTTCCCACTCAAATGAAAAATCACCCTCTGTTTGTATTTAGGTGACTGCTGATGGTAGCATAAATTGTGCCGAAGAGCCAGGTGAACAAGAAAAGACAGTGGGCCAGCTAATATTTTGTGAGACCCTCTCTGCCTTAAACCTCTTGAGTCGTCGAGGCACTTACATCTTCAAGATGTTTACAGCACTTGAATGTCAAATGATTTGTATGATGTATCTTTTGTGTGGTCTGTTTGATGAGGTTCATATCATCAAACCAGGTAACATGAAGATTGAACCCTGAAACAATCTCTGGACTGATGAAAGTCAGTGCATGGCTAGCTCACAGATTAAACTGTGAAACAACCTCTGTGCTGATCTAGGTCAGGGCAGGGCTAACTCACAGCCCTAACAACCTCTGGGATGATGCAAGTCAGGGTATTGCTAACTCACAGATTAAACCCTGAAACAACCTCTAGGTTGATATTCAGGGCACAGCTTGCTCACAGATCACATTGAAATTTAGATTGTTAGGTTTTGTGGAGGGAAAAAATCCCACAGAAAACCCAGAGAAAACCCTTAAATCGAGGGAGAGAACTCAAAAATGCTACACACATGTAATGCTGAGTCCAGGAATTGAACCTAAGATCCAAGAGTTGAGAGGCATTACCCTTGATTACAATGGAGCTGTACTTACACTAAGATATCTATTCAGGCACAAGCAAGTCTGGAAATTCTGAAGTATATGTCACATGTATTGGCTATGCTGGAGAACTACCATCTGGATACCATCAAGTATTCAATGAAATCTATAATTCCAACAGCCCAACTGAAGCATTACTTTCATTGAAATTCATCCCAGGAGACTTCCTTGCACGTCTGAAAGAATATCAGCACTTCTTCATTGAGATGCAAATGGAAGAAATACAAGAGAATCTCAGACATTTTCACCACATGAGCAAATCAGAAAGAAAACACCTCTACCAAATCAGAGATCAAGTGGCACTCCATTACCTAAGCGTCTTTGATGTTAGGCCCATAGAACCCAAAGATCGAATTGTTCCTGATTCATACTTAGATGGAGTTCAGCGTGACCATACAAGTGTAATTCCAGCAAGTGCACACTATGGGAAAACAAGAAAAGCTGGTAGCTACAACCAATGGCACCAAGAAGTTCAACAAAGTTGGCTTGAATCTGTTAGAGATGATGAAATGCTGGCATGCAATCCATCTGCTTGCATAACTTTAAAAGGTATACGATTTCTCTATCCTTTCATTTATGACATATATTCAAGGTGAGGATCTAGGGGAGTGGTGCAGGGGGACCCCCCCCCCCCCATTCCCCCCATCCCCTCCAAGATAAGCTGATGTCTACTGCATTATTGGTGTTGGAGTTCCCAAGTAAAGGGTACACCCCCTCCTAAAATGGAAATCCTGGACGTTGCACCCCCTCCCCCCCTCCTTAGTAAAAACCTGGATCCATCCCTGTATTTGAGAACGCCTGTATATAATATGTTTTACAGTATCTAGAGTAATTTTACGTATAAGAAGAGGGATGATGTCACTTCTGGTTGTTTCACATGACGTCATAAATATCGTCGCACTCTGGATCTTTTCAAGGCACTTTCATAACTTTTTAATCGCGATTTTTTAACGGCTAAAAGGAGCGGAGAGGAACAGGCATTTGAGTATTTTAATTCCCTGTTTTGATGCTTTCTTCAGTTTTCACTTTTTATGCTTACTTTCTTCCTCATAATGTTCCGTTGTTTCACCTTCCTCCTTCATCCTTTTTTCTCCGCTTTAGAGCAGTGTTTGATCGATTTTATTCACCCCTTTTTTTATTCAGGGCTTTGCCAAGCTAATGATGGGACTATGCTAATTCCTCTCTACCCAGAAGAAGTTGAATGGCTTCCACAAAGAATTCAATCCAATCCAATTGCTGTTGGGAACATAGCTTGTGGCCAGACAATCAGTCAAGTTGAAAATTCCCGTTTCTGCTCACCAATCTTCATTACTAAACTTGCAGAGGCGATGAAGAACGCGTCGATTCTGACTCCAGCGAAGAACGGTGACTTGGCTGGGGTAGCTCAACAAATAACTGGACTTTCTGTTTCAGATCCATCGAGTGAGCACAAACCCTGTAAATATTGCAACAACCAGACTGCAGTTGTCGACAAACTGGTCGAGTTTACAAGGTCTGAGCATGTTACTACGACAGCGCTTTTATTAAACTCTGATGTAGAACATTGCAAGTGTTTTGAAAATTATCTTCGCTCTAAAGGTATAGCTGTGCTATACCATTCCTCTGCTCAACTTGATTGCAAGTCTATTGAAGAAACTCCTCAAGAGAACTCAGTCAACATTATGGTTTTGTCGTACTATCCCAACGTGCCTATCAACGCATTTGAAAGCATTCATACTTCTCTGGAAATAAAGACTAAAGAGCAGCTTTTGAAAAGCTGCATAACAGCGATAAAGACGTTGAAACAAGGTGGAACTTTTGTATGTCGAATATACGATACCATGACTCGATTCGCCGTGGGACTACTATACATCCTACATCAATTATTTGTTAAAATTACCGTTGTTAAACCAGTTGTTGGGGATCTTTGGCATCCAGAAAGATTTCTTGTTTGTAAAAACTACACGGGACGGAATCAAGAACTGATTGCTCACTTGGAAAGAGTTTACAAGACAATAAATGAGTGTAACTCTGGTCTTGATGTACTTGAAGTTGTAGACATGAATTCTCTGTACGAGGAGAAGTTCTTTTCTTTTGTCACGAGAATGAACGAAAACCATGCCCATCTACAGCTGCTGAATATTGTTAGGCTAGAGAGCTTTTACCTCTTTCCAGATAAATTCCCATCGCAAGAAGAGCTATTAAGATTGAGACAAGAAGTTTTAAATTATTTAATTAATTAATTAAAGAAATTGTCTTTCACTTCCCCACCCCCCCCCCCCCCCCCCAAAGAAAAGAAAAGAAAGAAAAAACTTGTAGACTATTCAACTGAGCAAATCGTTTTGACAAATATAGTTCATTTTTATCCTAATAGGAAGCAGAGTTAGTTGGTTTTAGGTTTAAAAGATTCTCATTTAGTGAATTCCAAATTTACATGAAACTCTGCTGTAAAATTGGAATGGTTAACATTTTCCTCTTTCGCATTCAAAATTATCAAACCGCCCTTTGGCGAACTCGTGAATACTTGTTGCACCTTGCAAAGTTTGGGCTCCCTGTGTCCTTATGCTATTCAAAATAAAAGTTATCTAGTGTTAGATTTATTTCTGAATATCGCTCATTGAATCTGCACAAAGAGGTTGAACATTAGGAGAAAGGCGAGGAAGCGTTGCAAAATTGCGCACAATGTCGAGAGTGAAGTTGGTGTCAGGTTTTAGAGTCAGGTTTTCGGATCTATTGTCAGATTTTTTCCGGGGGGCGTCACATCATGTTGAACACAAAGTGCTCTATATTCGTAGAAACGCTTTTATTAATATTAAACCCGCACCATGCTTTACTCACACGAAATTCCTATACATTCGTTGTCTTCGTGGATCGAAACACTCACCTCAAATGCCCGTTGATAGTAGATAAAACAGCTCAAAAAATCTGAAACCGCTGTTTATTTTATTTGAGGTGAGTGTTTCGATCCACGAAGACAACGAAAATATAGAAATTTTGTGTGAGTAAAGCACGGCGCGGGTTTTATTACGGTGGCCCATAAGTGCAAAACACAATACACACAGTGAAAACACAATACATATATCTGGAAACACAACACACACAGTGAAAACACAATACACACAGTGAAAACACAACACACACAGTGTTTGTTTCAAATAACGATTATAAGATCTTATTCATTCAAGCTTTTGAGAGTTGTTTTATAAATTTCCAAGCACATGGGTCGTATTGTGTAGTCCGCAATATATACTGGTCAGTAATCATCAATACTAAGACCCAGTCCTACACTGGGTCTATCAGAATGTATTGTGTTTTCACTGTGTGTGTTGTGTTTTCACTGTGTGTATTGTGTTTTCACTGTGTGTGTTGTGTTTTCACTGTGTGTATTGTGTTTTCACTGTGTGTGTTGTGTTTCCAGATATATGTATTGTGTTTTCACTGTGTGTATTGTGTTTTGGCACTTATGGGCCACCGTATTTTATAGTAAATCAAAGCGTTTCTACGAATATAGAGACTTTGTGTTTAACTCCCCCCGGAAAAAATCTGACACTAGATCCGAAAATCTGACTCAAAAATCTGACTCTAAAACCTGACACCAACTTCACTCTGGTTATGACATTGGCTCGAAACATCGACTGCACGCAATGTTGCACCAAGTGTCCATAGAGTCCGAAGCTTAACATTGCAAAAAGAGGAAAAGAATTGCTCGAGAAATGTTAATAAATTTCGAACAGGGAAAATTCTATTTTCATTTATCTGAATAATATTTAATCTCGCACTCGCTCACCATATTGAAATTTCATTCTTAAATGCTTTATCTTATTTCGAGGCGTGATTACACTGAGCAATTTTCTCTGCAACTTGTCTTGCATCAGCGTCGCGACACAAGTTGCAAGTCACGCCGGGTTGCTGCAATTTGACTCGCAACATTATTTCAAATGCGCTGTAGGCGACACGATTCAATACTCCATGTAAATTGTCTCAACGCAAGAGGGATGGGCTCTCTTACTTCATATTCTCTAACTCAACGCCATTCGATTAAAAAATAACAAGTACCAAGCGATTGTGTTATTGCATAGTTTGGGCTGGATTTTTCTAAATAATTATGAGAGGCTAGTCATTAATTATCTAAAATCAAGCAAACCAGGAGAGTATTTTCATGACTTAAAGGGGGGATTGAAACAAATAATTATTAGGTATGCCTAAAAGGTCACAACCAGAGGGTCTCAAAAAATGTTTTTGTCCCAACGCTTAGATGGGAAACTCGCAGTCCAGGTGACTAAGGTAATGGCTAGATAATGAGATACTCCCAGTCTAGGTGATTAAGAAAGACTAGGGACCGCGTATTTATCAGAGGAATTTTATTCGCCGGCTAGAAGTCATTCCCTATCATTTCATAAATAAAGCTATAAAACATATTTATATGTTTAGATATGACTAACTCAATCACCTGGACTGCGAATATCCCATCGATCTAGCTATTACCCAACGTAATGGCTAGATGAAATACTCGCAGTCCAGGTGATTGAGAATGGGTTGTGTCTAGATGAAATACTCGCAGTCCAGGTGATTGACAATGGGTTGTATCTAGATGAAATACTTGCAGTCCAGGTGAATGAGAATGGGTTGTGTCTAGATAAAATACTCGCAGTCCAGGTGATTGAAAATGGGTTGTATCTAGATGAAATACTCGCAGTCCAGGTGATTGACAATGGGTTGTATCTAGATGAAATATTTGCAGTCCAGGTGATTGACAATGGGTTGTATCTAGATGAAATAATCGTAGTCCAGGTGATTGAAAATGGGTTGTATCTAGATTAAATACTCGCAGTCCAGGTGAATGAGAATGAGTTGTGTCTAGATAAAATACTCGCAGTCCAGGTGATTGAAAATGGGTTGTATCTAGATGAAATACTCGCAGTCCAGGTGATTGACAATGGGTTGTGTCTAGATGAAATACCCGCAGTCCAGGTGATTGAGAATGGGTTGTATCTAGATGAAATACCCGCAGTCCAGGTGATTGAGAATGGGTTGTGTCTAGATAGGATACTCGCAGTCCAGGTTCTCTCCAACCCATTCTCAATCACCTGGACTGCGAGTATTTCATCTAGATACAACCCATTCTTTATCACCTGGACTGCGGGTATTTCATCTAGATACAACCCATTGTCAATCACCTGGACTGCGAGTATTTCATCTAGATACAACCCATTTTCAATCACCTGGACTGGAGTATTTTATCTAGACACAACTCATTCTCATTCACCTGGACTGCGAGTATTTAATCTAGATACAACCCATTTTCAATCACCTGGACTACGATTATTTCATCTAGATACAACCCATTGTCAATCACCTGGACTGCAAGTATTTCATCTAGATACAACCCATTCTCATTCACCTGGACTGCAAGTATTTCATCTAGATACAACCCATTGTCAATCACCTGGACTGCGAGTATTTCATCTATAGACACAACCCATTCTCAATCACCTGGACTGCGAGTATTTCATCTAGCCATTACGTTGGGTAATAGCTAGATGGGATATTCGCAGTCCAGGTGATTGAGTTAGTCATATCTAAACATATTACCATCTTCTTGACAAACCAGCTTATTTCGCTTGTAAATCATGTAGTCGTGCCATCCTTCGTCTGCTTCTTCCACTTCAGTACTGAAAGCATTTCAGTTACACTGTCCTTACGATCAAAGCGTTTCAGGATCCAGCGTGCAGCTCTCCTCTGAACCATTTCAACCATGCGAATATTTTTTACTGTATACGGGTCCCAGACAGATGAGCAATATTCAAAAATAGTGTGGACGGGGCCTTAAGCGCTGAATACCTAGAAGTGAATATTTTACATATACATGATTCAAAAAATGTTGTTTATTTATTAGCAGTAGACACATTTACGTACTCATCGAGTACGTTTTCTTTTTATTAACGCATCCCACGAAGGATGTGAATATGCGCTCAAAGCCATCAGCGTCACAATTATACGCTTTGAGTTTGCCGTTCCCAGCGGGGTCGGAAATGAATTTTTCCGAATTCAGTTATTTTCAAGGGTCTTGCACCCCGGAATATCTTAGTTGACAAGCACTACAACTTATGTTGTTGGTCATAGCAAGGGGGGTAATCATCAACGGTCTAGGTGGCAACTAACCTTGGGCTTCGGCCGAGCTTCCTTGATCAGTGTGTAATTCTTCGCATAGCCGGTGTCGGGGCCGAAACACCGGTGTAGCCGTAAATGCTTCGGCCTACGACTCGATGTCTGGAAGTATGTTCCCTTTTTAATGAATGAAGAAGCTAAAATCCCAAAATCATGTTTCCATAGCAGATAAACTCCGAAACTACTATGATGTTTTACTAACTGAGACATCCCAAGTGGAATGAGGTGAGTATGCGTTCAAAGGCAAAAAGTCGTAAGAGGGCAAATGATCGAGACTGACAGACGGACAGACAGACTCTTTAAGACCAAGCAGTTCCTGTCATGCGCAACAAGTAGTTCTTCTCAAAAATGATTAAAAATGGCGGACGTTTGATGTTTTGATTTTAAGTCTTGATTTTTTTAATCCCAGTGGTCTAAATTTGGCAGCATATTAGTGCCAAAGAAAGCAGAAAGTATGGATTCTGTGGCTGAAGATGACCCAACTTTGCCGTTGGACTTGGAAAAAAGGTAAAAATTCAAAACAGTTGTCATTGGTTGAGCAGTTTTGATTTCAAAAAATAGCGCGCGATTTTTTCCAACTTTAACCAGTAAACAATACTAAAGAATTGTCAAACACAAGACTTGAATGAAAATGATATTAAACTCTTCTTTACTCTACTTGTTAAAAGTAATTCTCACCGCAAAATGTATATTTTTTTAAGACGCCGAACGCGACCTAAAATACTAAGACATGCTAGTTCAAAGGAAGTTGAATTCAAAATGAATTGTTTAACTTAAATTCCGACTGTTAAAAAGCCTTATTCATACCATTACATGCTTATTTATTATTTATCTCTTCTTTTTGTTTTAGTACGAACATCGCTCGCTTCAAACAGGCCATAGCGTCTAGAGAGTTTGGAGAAGAAATGTTGAATATTTCGAGCGAATTCCCCGAAGAAAACTTTCAAAATCTCATAGGAACGAGTGAAAATGGTATATAATATATAATATGAACTTCTGAAGAAACTAATAATTTGGAAAATGAATTCTTTTGAGATTTAAAGCGACTTATTTGGTACGTGTTAGTATTTTGATCTTTAGTTGACTTCATCAAGTTCGTAATTTAATCTGTTGTAAATTTGAAACAAAATTTGTGGACGTTTCTTATTTGTTTGCTTATTTATGAAAATGTTAGGTTATTTAGGTTTAATTATTTTTAATTACAGCCAAGGAAAGCGCAACATCCCAAATGAAGACTTTGAGAGATTATGAAATGGTAAGAGACAATGACCATCTGTCTGTCCGTCACGCAATCCTCACATATCATCATAATAACCTTTCATCTTTCATCAAACGGATTTGAAAAAAAAGTAGATTTAGAAAAATAGATAAATTTATAAGCAGTTTTTGAAGGTTGAAGCAGCTGATTGCAGAAACAAAATTTACAAGTGATAAATTAGTAGGTAAATGATTTCAAGCATTCTTTGAATTCCTGAACCATTTCTTAAACTATTTTAGGGATAGACCACTTGCATGGGACGTCAAAGCAGCTCAGTTTGGAGGACAAGACAAAATCATTTTCAATCTCAGAGAATTGGAAACCTATTGTTATGTCCTCCCAATTGAGCTGCATTCTGACGTACTGCAAGGGGTGTATTGAAAAAGCTTTATGACATTACTAGATTGACTTATTGTTCTAATAATGCAGTCACTAAGAGGAGCTAATCATGTCTGTCTCTCAATTTGAGAATTTTTCTTTACATTCTGATGGTGTTAACCATCCCTTTTCAATATATTTCCTGTATTGCTCGGCAGTCCACAGTGTTGTGGTATAGGGAAAAGTGCGAGAAAGACCTGTCTGGCCTTTTGCAATGTACTGCAAACCAACAAGCAACACAGGCTAGCCAAAATGTTAACTTTCAAATTGATCTGTGAGTTAGCCATTCCCTAACTTAGTTCAGCCCAGAGAGCTTGAGGTTATTTCCTGATTTAAAAAAAGTATACATGTAGTCAGGATTTCCATTGGGAGGAGGAAGTATCATCCATTCCTCCCTCAGTGGTCAAAAACACAGTGCTGATGCCACCCACAAGCACCAAGTGCTGCTAGATCCTGCAACCATCTTTCTTTTGCATAAATAAACTCAACGACCAAAAACGATAATTAGTAACTCCTGAACCTCTGCCTACACCTCTACTTAGCTTGATAGTTCTGTGTATATTGATTGGTAAATGCACAACAATTCATGAGCCAATGTGGCTCAGGAGAATTGGCCAACCACTCTCTGCATTATCGAAGTAAAGAATCAGCTTTAACTTTGCTTAATACCTTTTGTGTTAAACAATTTTGAACAATCACTAAATTTATGAGTCATTTTAAATCACTTGGGAATAGGATTCAAGTGGAATTTGTCTTCTGTGTTAAATAGATTCTAACAAAAAATATACTTAAGAAAATATATATTATTGTGACATGCTAGAGAATTTGATAATTTTTTATTTAAGTCTCATGATAATTAATTATTTAATAATAACAATAATAATAATAAGTCCAAAAATTATATTTATAATTGATTATTTTCTACAAATAGCTTAAGATAAAGGATTGTTGTTGTTTCACTCTTGATGAAAATGAAACGATACTATAACTATTTTGCATAAACGAGCAGCTGTAATTCTTGGTAGTGTTTCAGACCTTTGCATCTATCGATAGCATCGCTTGAAATTCTGGACGTAAAATCTTTATGCTTAATGTCTATACATAATGACCAACAACCTTCTTGAGGTATATACGTATATAATTTTGTTTTGTTACATATTAATTTTACTTGGGAACTCTTTGTATTTTATATTAAGAATGTATTTATAAATCAAAAATTGAATGCAATATTTTATGCATAATGACCGACAGCCTTCTTGATCAACGTATTGGAAAATATTTTTATATATTTGCTTATTACAACTCAGTCGTACCTTATATTTACTAGAGTTTATTTTATAAATCAAAATTGAATGCTTGTTGTAATGAACGCGAGACCATTATAATTTATTCTGAAAAAAGCGCTAAATATATAGATTTATTTTAAGTCATATTGTAATTTAGAACTGACATTAAATTTTATGAAGGCCAAAATGATGACTCATAATCCTTTTGTAACGTGATCCTAATGTGATCTAGTCATTAATAGGTGCATATTAGATTCTTTTTCTCTTCTTCTTCTTCTTCTTCTTCTTCTTCTTCTTCTTCTTCTTCTTATTATTATTATTATTATCATTAGATATTATTATTATAATTATTCTATATTTTGAAAAATATTGCATGTCACAAATTCCATATGCACCTAATATAATGATGAAATGCTCAGATTTCATTATTTAATTTCATTTTTTATTTAATATTCATATATTTATTCTTTCATTTTTTGATTCATTTGTTTATCTATTTACTTATCTATTTATTATTTATTTAGTTATTTATTATTTGTTTTGTCATATATTTTTTTTACATATATTTGTTTATCCATTTGTTTGTTTGTTTGTTTTATTTGTTCATTAGTTCATTTATTTACTTATTTATTTGTTTTTTCATTCATTTGTTTGTTTATTTGTTCATTCATTCATTCATTTACTTTTTTATTTGTTTTTTAATTCATATGTTTGTCTGTTTTTTTATATTTGTTCATTCATTCATTCATTTACTCATTTACTTATTTATTTGTTTTTTCATTCATTTGTTTGTCTATTTTTTTTACTTGTTCATTCATTCATTCATTCATTCTTTTATTTACTCATTTACTTATTTATTTGTTTTTTCATTCATTTGTTTTTCTGTTTTTTATTTGTTCATTCATTCATTCATTCATTCATTTACTTATTTATTTGTTTTTTCATTCATTTGTTTGTTTTATTTGTTCATTCATTCATTCATTCATTTACTTATTTATTTTTTAATGTATTTATTCATTTGTATATTTAATTGTTTATGTTTTATTTATTTATTTGCTCATTCATTTATTTATTCATAAATGTTTCTCACAACAGCAAATGTCTGAACTGAAGAAGGAAAACTTTGGACTGAAGCTAAGGATTTACTTTCTTGAGGAACGATTAAAGCATGATGATACTCCAGAGGATATATTCAAAATGGCAAGTAAACTTATAATGAATATCTATTGATATAATTTTATGATACATTGTATTTCAGCATCATAACATCTTAAAATTTGAAAGGGGTACTCTTTGGTGCTATTTCTAAATAGTGCCCAATAGTGCTTTACAGAATATAGAAGAATACATGCAAAAACAAACACACCTACATACGACAATGCTTTTACGCAGGAATATATGAGTCATTTTTTCGTTATTTTACAGAATATTGAGCTCAAAGTGACTGTTGAAGAATTGAAAAAAGAACTAGTGGAGAAACAAGAGCTGCTTATAAAAGCCTCGTATGTATATGATATGTATAGAGGGGTACAAATAACAGCTGGTCAGTTACCAGTCATAATGGCCGAATTAGTTTTAGCTCAGTCATGGATAAGATCAAATTCTAATTAGACTTTGTGTGAAATGACTGGCCATTATTTCAGCCCTATGTATGTAAAGTACAGTAGATGTTTATGTAGAAAACCTTGTTTATGTTGTTAAGGTACCATACAAGTGCTTCACACCATTTGAATTTGATTCAAGTCTTTCTCAATTTGTTTTTCAGAAATGCAGTTGAAATGATAGCAAACCATAGTGATTTACAGATCAAGCAGGTTTGTGTCAGTGTACTAGTCTTGTGTTAGAGAGACCACTGTAAGTTTACACCAAGTAAGTCTAATAATTTAATCCAATTATTTCTTCTAGATCAAGGAAGACCACCAGGAATATCTCAGTCAAGTCAAAGAAAATTATCAAACAAAGATCAAGGAGATGGAATATGAGCTGGGTTCAACAAAGAGAGATCTTGAAGACGTAGCTGAAAGACTGGTACTAATCAACAATATATTTATTTATTTATTTCCTGTCCGGTATCCTAAAAAATCGTGCGTTCTGATTGGCTGTTTGAGCGGGCGGTATTTTGTAAGTATCTTCCCGCGCGCGCGGTCCGGTATCCTTTGCCGCTAAACGACAACACAAAACGATTACCAAAACAGGTAAAAAAAATACCGGAAAAAAATAAATAAGTTACTTACCGTCCTATAGTCGGTCTGGATAGGGAAAAACTGTGCCCTCGGTCTTGAACACGGACCTCGGCCTAACGGCCTCGGTCCGTATATTCAAGGCCTCGGGCATAGTTTTTCCCTATCCGGACCTCCTGGCCAGTAAATAGCATATATATATTATAAATGCTATGCCCAAGGAAGAGGGGTGGAGAGATTCCCCCAAGAAATTTGACATTCAAATAGTCTTTTTCCTTGTTTTGCAAGGTGACCATTTAATAGCTGATGGTAAGAAACCTATAGCCCTTGGTCCTTGTTTGCAATGGTGAGAGATGAACTCTGTCATGTTAAATGTCACTTGGTTTGGTGACATTGAGACCTGCCACCTCAGGGAATCAATTTCGATTTCCCCCCTTCCCTTCAAGAAATTTGATTCTGACCTTCACCACACCCACCCTCCACATCCACCCTTCACACCCCACAGCGGATCCCAATTGTTGAGACTATTCTTGGATGTTTTTATTAGACCGAGGCAGTCAACATGAACCAGCAGCTGAATGAGAAACTACTTGAAAGTACAGCTGGGTTTAATGAGAACCAGCAGCATCTACAGGTGATACATGGAAAAACCTTTTAGTTGAGTTCAGTGTTCATAATATTATCATTGATCTAAATTCATTTATGAAAATATCTTTCTATTTATTCAGAAGGGTGCATTTATTGATATGTTTATTTACATGTATGAATTTGTTCTTTTGAACAATTCATCCATCCACCCATCCATCCATCACTCCATCCATCCATCCATCCATCCATCACTTCATCCATCCATTAATTCATCCATCCATCCATTCATTTTTGCGTCCAATAAGAAGTTCTCCATTCATTCATTTGTCAACCATTATTTGTCGCCCAAGGGCGCATCCAGCAAAAATTTTAGGGGGGGAGGGCTAATTGAGTTCAAACAAAAGTCATCTAATTCTTCAGTTTTGATTTGTATTGTTTTTTTCTACTGAAGGGGGCCTCGAGCCCCCCTTTGCCCTCCCCCTGGATCCGCCCTTGCGGCCCACATACTTTGTACTTCCTACTAACCATCAATCCCTCCGTCCGGCGATTATAACTTCATGCTCTTCGCCTGTCCCTCCATCCTTTATCTATGCATCTTATCTCATATCCCATGCGTGTATCTAACCATCCGTCGTAACCATCTTATACATCCATCCATCCGTCCGTCCATCCATCCATCCATCCATCCATCCATCCATCCGGCCGTCCATCCGTCCATCATCCATCCGTCCATTCCGTCCATACCACCCATCCATCCATCCATCCATCCATCCATTCATTTATTCATTCGTTAATTCCAATCCTTTTTTCATTCATTCATTCATTCACATTTAAATATTCATTGGTTTTACTATTCAAAGTTTCCTATTTGATTTTCAGGACAAAACAAAAGAATCCTTGAATGTTAAAGACAAGTGGGTGTTTTACTATTTATTGCCATCATTACTACTGTGGACAGTCACTGTAATTTATTTATTCATGTCAATTTGAATCATGTTAGAATAAGTATCACATAATATTATAGTGACATAAGTTTAATTTCCCTTTTATTATTTCTCACATTCTGAACAGGATGATTGATGATCTTAATGCTGCTTTGGAATCTGAAAGAGCTGCAGTCAAGGTCCATAGCTACTGTTACTACCTCTTAAATCATTTACCAGTAAAGTGATATTACCTAAGAACTGTGAACTCATTTCTTATACAGTACAAGCCTGTTACGTGACTACATGTTGCAATCTTATTATCTGGATTATTCACACTAGAATTTTCTTTACATAAGAACCACTAGCTGCTATACAGTAGATACTTTAATGCTATCATTATTTATTCTATTTTATCTGTTTTTGTTGATGCAGGAGCTTGAAGAAAATGCACAAACCCTTGAAGAGGAAAAAGAGGTATGAATGAAAAAAAAGATCTGAAAAAGTATTGAATTCTGATTGGTTGAATACACAGGGCTTAATTTGATTTAGGATTATAAGACCAAAGACTGTTTTTATATTTTCAATTCCATGGTGGCATTCCCTCAAGCATTTTGTCTTATATTTTGTAGTGGATTGTTTAAAACTGACCTTTGATCTTATGACCTTTGATCTCATGACCTTTGATCTCATGACCTTTGATCTCATGACCTTTGATCTTATGACCTTTGATCTTATGACCTTTGATGGGAGTTTTATTAATAGTAGTATCTGTATTTGTATTCTCTAGAGAGCTCAAAATGACTTGAGGAAACTAGTTGAGGGTGAGAAGAAACTAAAGGCACTGGCAGAAGAACTGAACAATAGAAACAAATCCTTTGAGGTACTGTATGCAGTTGATCCTAGACTATGAAATCTTTAGGATAATTCATGGTTAAAATTCTGAATTCAGTAAGAATGACTTTGAATTTCCAGAATAGTAGGGTCCTGAAATGACAAGCATCAAAGATGTCAATGCTGAGATGATGGTGCTTTTCAAAAAAAAAAATTTTGTGCTGGTCCTATATCGTTCTTAGAGTTGTCTTCATTAGAACATCAGTTCACCACCCTACCTCACCTCACCTCACCCAACCTGACCCTGCCCACCCCACTAATTTGATTTTATATCCAGGATCCCTGGAGTGCAGTTGTTCCAGAGTCTTTGAATCATTTATAAATTGTTTCCTTTTTTTCAGGATGTAAAAGAAAGAGCAAGGAAACTGGAAAAACTGAACAGAGTAAGTTAGTGAGAAAAGTGTGAGTCTCACCAAAACATCTTTATTTCATCTCAGTAGTTATGATGACACCTAATGGTTGCCACTCCACTTCTTTGCAGTGCACTGTACATAAAGCTAGCACTTAACATTACTAAGGGTTGATTGAATCTGTCTTCTTCTTCAGGAACTTAAAAACCAACTCCATGAATCTGAGAGACAGCAGCACTTGAGCTCCAGAAACTCTCTCGAAAATTCCCCTGAAATACAGGTAACTTATCATTTGTAATGGTGTACTTTATGAACCCCCTACCCATGTGGGGTCAACAATTATTGCTTGACTGTCAGTCATACGGTCCAGAAACTCTCTCGAAAATTCCCACGAAATGCAGGTAATATGTCATTGGTTATAGTGTACTCTATGAACAGTCTACACATGTGGGGTCAACATTTATTGCTTCTAATGACTGTCAATCAAACGTTGGATGACTGTAAATGATTGGACAATGCATGGCAGACATGAGCAGTCTTTTTGTTGGCCAATGTGTAGTTAACTAATGTCGATATAACAGTCGAGCTATTGTTGAACAGTAGATGTTGACTAAATCAATCCTGTTCTACTTTTTTCCCAGTTGAAGAACAAAACGAGAATAGAAGACTTGGAGAAAAGTCTTGCTGCAGCAAGAGAGTCTGCCCACACAGCAAAAATGAAATGGTACCAGGTATGACAGTAGCAAAGCTAATACCACAATATACTTCATTCACTACATGTCTCAGTTGAGTGTGACTAGCTTGTCAGAGGTTTCATTCATTCATATTCTTGGGATACAACGACATGACTCGAACTCCTTGGGAGATAAAAATACAATCAAAACTTCCACAATATTGGTTGATCTAACAAGGATTAATCTAAATAAATGAGGAATTATTTTTTAACTTACACCCCAGGCAAATTATTAAACTTTTTTTCTTCAAAATGTATCAATGCTTTTTCTCTTTATCACTATTTTCAATTTTTGCTTGCTCATTCATCAATACATCATTTATTAATTCCTTTGTCAATCCTTGCATTTCTTTCTCTACCCATTGATCCATTCATTCATTTGATTGTTTTTCATTTCCAAGACCTTTGAAGAGCATTCAGATGTTGTTAGAGCAAGAGACGCCAGCATTGCAGCACTTCAGAGTAGCATCAGCGCCAAGACCTGGAGCTTGAGGTACGGCATTGTGTGTACTACCGGCACATGTATTATGTATAATTAATATATATTGAGCATCATGATCTTGTCATGGTGGAAACCACCTTTCGTTGTTAGTGCCTCATATGATGTTGTTGGTACCAAACTAGACTGGAATGGGGCATTGTGGTCTAGCCTGGGGTGCAAACATCTTTCGTTTACCGTGCCTCATGGTGTTATTCCTACCCAAACTAGACTGGAATTTGTTCACCAACAGAGGCTGATCCAATCTTTGTGTCTCCAAAGACATTGAACTACAGAGATTGAATATTGGTAAACTAGCGCTTGAACAAAAACTGGATGATCTACTCAAACAAAAGGAGAAAGAATTAACTGTAAGTTCATGGTCATTGTACACTACATAATGTCTATGTAATATCTAAGTAATACATGCAGTCAGGGCACGTGCATGGATAATTATTATAAAGGCGGCTTATTGCTTGGTTCTCACTAGTGACACATATGAGTACAAACAAAATAATGCTTTTTTCATTAGTTTTAGTTGTATCATGCACAATTTGCATCATCATACTTTAAATCTTTGATTTTTTTCCCCAGGGACTGGCCAAAAAAATAAGAGAAATGTCTGAACAACATTCTAACAAAATAGACAACTTGGAAAAGAGATACAAGGTGAATGATTATTGCACCACACTACACTAATATTACCATTTCAAGGCTGAGGAAAATATTGGGTCAAAACTGGCATTGCAGTGCATTGTGGGACAGTTTGAACGGAATGGAACAAAATAGACGCCATCTTTGAAATATGTCACCTAAACAGTCCCACAATGCATTGTAAACCAGGGTTTTTCTTAATCTTGGGATGGCTAATTTCATGATTTGAGTTAATACTACTTTGTAGATGTTTATGGGTAAAGACATTATAAACTGAAGTTATATGGACTCAATGACTTTGTATTCCAGAAAGAGTTTAGTGGACTCTCAAGAACAAGTGGGATTTAAAGACAGAATCATTGAGAAGCTGGCAGCTGGGAACAGTGAGAAAGATAGAATTATAGAAGTAAGTGGATACATCGCCTTTCCCAGTAGACCCCCATACCAACCTGCTTGCCTACCCCTACTCCTCACCTAGCTAGACACCCACCCACCCATCTTCTACATTACTACTAACCCATCTACCGACCCATCTACCTACCTACCTACCTATGTACCTACCTACCTAACTACCTACCTACCTAGCCATTAATCTACCTACCCCACCCACCCACCTAACTACCCACCAACCTACCTACTTACCTACCTATATTTACCTACATATACCTAACTACCCATCTACCCTGCCTGCCTAACCATCCACCTAACTACCCACGTTGCTCACCTCCCTACTTACTAGCTACTTCTTGGCTGGCTTGCAAACTTAATACATTTCATTGATTTGTTTCTTTTCCTCCATTAAAACAAGGATTTTGCGGTGGCCCTTAAAGATACATCCATTGACAACAGCAATCTTGAGGTTTGTGTTTCCTGTACTGTATTTCATTGGTTGCATCCTTGTTTCATAGAGAGATAAATGTATCATTTTTACTACTCAGGACACCCAGGACATAAGAGACAGCCTTCTAAAGAAACTGCAAAAACAACTGAAACAGAAGGAGAATGCAGTACGTAAGCCTTGTGCTGGATGATGATAATGAAGGATAGGTGTTGATGATGATGCTAATGATGATGATGAGGCTGCATAATGATGATGATTTGTAGTGAGTGATTGATATGCTAAAAATGACGGTGATAATTGATGGGATGATGCATATAATGATAATTATGATAGAGTGGTGATGAGTCATAGTGATGATGAATATGCATAATATGAATAATGATTATGATTATTTAATAATATTATGTATATGGTGATGTTAGTGATAAGGCATGATGATGATGAATGATGATGCATAATATGAGATGGTGATGCATATATGATGATAATAATGGTGATGATAGTGATGATGCATAATGATGTGATGATGCATAATATGCTATGAGGTGATGTTGCTGCTGCTGATGCTTTGATGATGATGGGATTATTCTTAAAGTATCGTTTCATATACAAGAAATATGAATGAAACTCAACAAAGAACTTATTCTCAAGAGAATGACACATGGTCTAAAATCTACTATCAGTTCATAAGAAAAGACAGTTCATGATTAAGATTTCTTTTCTTTGTATTACTGTAGAGTGTTTATGGATGAGAAATATAAATCTCTTGAAGAGAAAGAACGCAGAGCTCCAGGAGTTGAGACAAGCACTGAGAGAAAGGGATAGACTGATAGAGAAGATCAACTCTGCCGTCATGAGCGCCGAGCAACAGATACAGGTGAAAAATGATTTCGTATGAGAACGAGTGTATTACGCATTACTCGAATTACTTCTTTGATGGCATTTAGAGATTCAATCACACTTAATCCTAAACTCTGGAGAAATGTGTGGCATATGGAGAGAATATGCGTTGGGTTGCTTATTAGTTGCAGTTGGTGACGCAAGTGATAGTGATGAATTGCATAATGATGTTGAAAGTGATGGTGGTGATGGTGAAGTGATTGCGATGATGATGCTGTTGGTCATGACGGTGATGATGATGATTGTGATAATGACTGACATGTTTATGATGACTGATAGTGATATTTGACAAACGACAAACCAGTTAGGATGGTGATGATTTTGATTGCAATGATGTTGATTATTGGTGTCAGATTGATGATGTCATATCAAGTATATTTTATTCCATGCAGTTGTTCGAAAAAGCCTGCAACGAAAAAGATGACATTATTCAACAACTCAAGACGATCCAGATCAGGAACAGACCAAAGCACATAAGGTATAAAAACGTTTTCCTCACGGAAGATGGCTAAGTTCTGCTCAGGTTGTCAAAACGTCAGTCACCACCACAATAGTCTTCTCAAGACTACACTTATCTGGATGATCACACTTCACAACAAACTCCAACACCTGGGTCCAAACCATTTACTCTTAATAGAAGATATAGAAATTGCACACATGAAATACCATCGAACGTGCGTAATAGGTAAACTACGAGCCTTGCAGGCTGAAACACGTGTCCACGGTTTCTATTTGAGCTGGCTCATTTTTCAACGCGACTTGAAGTTGTGAAAGGCTTGTATGGCACTCTTCTTCCAGTCGTTTCATCTAAGGCTTGTAATTTACCATTACGCATGTTCTTAATTTGATACCCAGCCCATCCCTTATGGCTTACTGACTCATGGATCTAATACGATAAGCAAGAAAGTATTTTTAGTAATGTTTACTTGTTTCTACCAGGATGCCATTAGACGCCATTACAACAAGTAACCGTAACAACGAAGCAACGTTCCAGAACCTGAAGACACTTTGGAGGCCAAAGAGAAAGAGCTTGCGGTATGGTTGGCGTACAAGCCTTGAATTACATTCACAATGACTTACTTTGAGGCATGTTATTTCTGATTGTGTTGTGAATTATGTCAGTACCAGTGAAATGTCATTTTAAACAGAAACTGTATGTATAAGGAGTTGGGGGTGTTTGGGTGATATTGTTTGTCCGGTTGTTGGAGTAGTTACGTTATGAGGGTTCATTGAAGGATTGAATGTACCCAAATCATTTTGCGTTTCTTTATCTGCTTGTTTGTTTGTTTGTTTGCTTTTTTTCTTTTCGTTTTTGAATTTTTTTTGTTTGTTTTTTTGATTTTTTTGGGGGGGGGGGAGGGGGGTTGTTTTTGTGTTTTGTTTTTTTTGCTTGTTTGTTTGTTGGATTTTTTTTTGTCCAGTGTTGTACCCTTTTTTCTTTGGTCCGCTGCGCCTTTGAATGGAACTAATTGCGCATACTTAAAATTCCGTACAGTCCTCATTGTCACTTGAAATATACTACTTCAAATAACAAATTAAAAAAAGAAAGAAAGAACACATGAAAACAATTTATTTAATCGTCTTGGCAGGCCTCAAAGAGTTCGTCAAGATATCAGCCAGAAGTTCGTCAGCAGGTAGCCAGTTTATTCCATTAACTATACATCATATATTTTTCGTTAATTCTTCTAAAATATCCATGACATATTGTTCCCAACTCCTCAAGAGCCAATCAGAAAGGGCATAAAATTCCAAGGGACTTGTCTGAATGAGTTAAAAGAAAAAGAGGAAGTTTATTGATGTGAGTTTATTGAGCTTATCGTGTGCTCATACTCATCGAAGGTTATGAAAATTCTCTGCGGTGATTTACATATGGGCCACGAGAGGTTTTGGCACCATCATGAGGCCCATGCCCCTATTAATTACTGCTTGTGCTGCCTGTTGGTTAGCAGGCAGAACAATAAATCCCTTTGCTCTCCGGGAATTGAATATTTCCTCATTTAAAAGATTATATTTTTCCTGGCCTTAGCTAACTGGGGCTGCCGGTCAGGTGATTGGTGCAAAAACCTCTATTGGGCTCAAGTGTTCAGTTAGTTAATTCTGTCAGCCCAACCTGAGTTGTGTTGTAAAGGTCGTACCATCATGTTCAGGCATTTGTACTATCACGTGATGACAGCCAGTGGCGAGGATGCACAACAATAGAGTCTCGTTCTCCTGAGAAGCTGATTCTTTCTCATGTAAAATCAGAATAGAACAGATTCAATTGTTCCTGCCTCCTGTCATACCTGCCAAGCCTCTATTGATGACTTGCAAGCATTTCCAAGATGTCAGAAGACAGAATACGGCCATGTTGGTAGTAATCTTGAATTTTGTTGTTAAATACCATCAACATGACGGCGATAACGTAACATGGAAACGAAAAATACTAACAAAACCCTTTTTTGCTTTGTAAGAAGTTTGGCAGTTTTGCACATTTTACCAAACATAATATTCTTCTACTGAAATTGTTTAACTATTCTTATAAGAAGCTTCTACAAGAAAAGTCGATCCGTGTCTCGTCAGTACTGAAGCAAACTCTCAACGACTCATGACGCGCTACAAGAAAAGAACAAATTGCTCAAAGTAAGTTTTATTTTTGTTTCATTGTTTTCCCCTTTCTTTCTTTCAGTTTCATTTACTGTGCTATCTGGTTGGTCCAGTCTTTCGATCGGTGATTGGTTGGTCAGATCTTTCAATCTGTTGATTGGTTGGTCGGTCTTATCGATCGGTTGAGTGCTCGTTCGCATTCTTTGTAACCCTCGCCTCACTGCTTTACTCATAATTAAAAAAGAGTAAATTACAAAAAATCCATGTCTATAGCGTGGCATGTCCTCTTATTTACCACAGTTCTCGACCAATCAAAAGCGAACAAATTTAATTCGTGGTCAAATGTTTATTCTCTCATTGCGTGGTCTTTTAGATGCATCAGATAGTATAATCCATATCCGTTTATTCTCGTCATTACTGTGTCTTTTAGGATGCATCATATAGTATAATCCATATCCCGTTATATTCTCTCTTATGTGTCAATTAGGATGCATCATATAGTATAATCCATACCAGTTTATTCTCTCATTATTGACTGTGTCATTTAGGATGCCTCAGATAGTATAATCCATATCCCAGTTTATTCGCTCCTACTGTGTCATTTAGGATCATCAGATAGTATAATCTACCAGTTTATTCTCTCATTACTGTTCCATTAGGAGCATCAGATCGTATAATCCATTCCTTTTATTCTTCATTCTGTGTCATTTAGGATGCATCAGATAGTATAAATCCATACCAGTTTTATTCTCTCATTACTTGTGTCATTTAGGTGCAATCAGAAATGTTAATCCGTATCCAGTTTATTCCTCTCATTACTGGTGCATTTAGATGCATCATATAGTATACTCCGTAGCCGATGAAAGAACTCCACCATACAACACTTGCAGGAAATACTGAACACAAGGATCTTGAATGCAGTTAGTTGCCACCTGGGATATTATTCATGCTCTTATTGCTGTGT